>ML331865.1:3642-45873 GCA_005239505.1 Nicotiana paniculata
GTGGCAACTCATGTCCCCGACTCTAACTCAAAACAATAATAAAAAATCAACATGTTGTAAATTGCGGGTGCATTTCATGTGGGGCATTTAAACTGTGTCCAAAAATAACAAGTGCACGTCATTGTGACTGGTATTAAAATAATTTCATAAATATTAAAAGCGGCTAAAAAGTGAAAAAGGCTAAAATGCACAATAGGTTTAAAAATATGTAAATAATCAGATAATTTAGGCCAAATATTAATAGTTAAGCGACCGTGCTAGAACCACGGAACTCGGGAATGCCTAACACCTTCTCCCGGGTTAACAGAATTCCTTACTCGGATTTCTGGTGCGCAGACAAATTAAAACAGAGTCAAAATTTCCTCGGTTTGGGATTTCAATAAATAAATGGTGTCCCGGAACACCGTAAAAAAAAAAATCGGGTGGCGACTCTGAAATTAACAAATAAATCCCAAATCCGAATAATGTCACTTTAATTGGAAAAACTCCCTTACTACCCTTTATTAATCCGGGGGTAGTAGGAAAAAGAAGGTGTGACACTCGTTCCAAAATTTCTACTTCGGGAGCTTTCGTATCATGGCACGCATTAGTAAAGAAATTTAGCAAAAGAGGTCCACTCTTCTTCTTTATTATTGCCTTGACAATATAATTTCTTTGTGTGTGACTAGTAGCCTATTAGTTTTCTCTTGCTGTTATATTACAATTGAATAAAATTTCTAAACTTTGATTTATACCAGAAGCTTGCAAGATTAATAATAGGTTGTCTTATAATCTGGGCTATTAGATGAGACGACTGGGCCCTGTGGGTTTCGTATTGATTTTTTTAAGTTAATGGTTGATTTTAAACTTTTGTTGCTAATATTTTCATGTTGGTTAGATTACTGCCAAGAGCCTCGAAATATAAGTTGCATTTTTTGGTCTGATAAGTTTTAACAATTTGAAACATGGTAGTGATATAATATTTAGACCAAATAGATAAATTCTTCCAGGCCCTAAGAACTAATTCGTGGCTAGCCCATCTGTCCATAATAAATCTAATTTATTTCTTCCGCAAAAATTTCATAACTACTTACCTTACAATAATTTTAAAAATAGTTTAAGAAAATATCTCATGAACACGCGCTAGTTGCTTTAGGCGCGATTAATAAAATTATTATGACTATGGGTACGGTTTTCGTGGCATGGTCACGATACGTAAATCCTAATTCGGGTGTGCATTTCATCTGACCCGACCTTAACTTCTAATAATAATAAAAATAAGCACGTCATAAATCGCAGGTGCATTTCATGTGGCGCGATTTACAACATGTCCAAAACGACAAGTGTACGACATCGTGACTTGTTCCAAAATAATCCCATAAATATCAAAAATGGTTTATGTGCACATGCCGTAAGTTTAAAAATACATCTTTTAGATAAAAATCCCCAAGCTTAGAGAATAATCAAACATCGCCTCAAATAGGCACTATAAAACCGTCACGACCATAGTCTTGACTACGTAATCTACACTCGGGTGCGACAACTCATGTCCCCGTCTTCAACTTCAAATTATAATAAAAATCACATGTCGTAATTACGGGTGCATTTCATGTGGCGTATTTCTAATGTGTCCAAAAAACAAACAAGTGCACGCCATCGTGACTTGTTTCAAGATAAATCCATAAATACTAAAAGCGGTTAAAAATTAAACGGCTAATGCACAATAGGCTAAAAATATGTAAATAATCAGATAATAGGCCAAATATTAATAGTTAAGCGACCGTGCTAGAACCACGGAACTCGGGAATTCCTAACACCTTCTCCAGGGTTAACAGAATTCCTTACTTGGATTTCTAGTCGCAGACAAATCAAAATATAGTCAAATTTCCTCGGTTTGGGATTTTTAAAATAAAGCGGTGTCAAAAATACGGGTGGCGACTCTGAAATAATAATAAGTCCCAAAACCGAATAATGCCACTTTAATTGTAAAAACTCCCCTATTACCCTTCATTAATCATGGGGGTGAAAAAAGGAGGTGTGACAATGAGTATAAGAATTCCATCATAACTCCTGAACCGCTAATAGGGTACGCACTTCGTCAAATAAAAACCTTTCACTTAACTCATTTCAGGAGAAGCATTGCAACATGCGACCGAGTTCCCATAACCGTAGAAAAGTACCACCCTCGAGTAGTGGTCTAAACCACCATAACCCTTCCAGATCCATCTACATATAACTGGCCCTAATACTCGAATGCCCCGATATAAAATCAATTATGACAACCGTCAAGCCTCGCACGTACCGCCACAAATCACATGTGTAACTTGACACTCTAAAGGAACTGATCATTGCCACAAATTATGCCAATTCAACCATTGCTAACCGATCCGACCTCTTCTAATTTACTCTGGACTTGCCTTAGGAATGATAATAGCTCCATTCAAAACATAACGAACCCAAATTCGCACTTATCCTGAGTAACCTTATTTCACGAGACCACGTTGTCTTAAAACCCATGAACCATATCATGCCCTCCTTGTGCGCATATTCGCATCTTTAACTGGTACACTTATCCTAATAATTTCTCCATGAATCTGAAGTTATTTTCTCCCGTTTATCCAATGCTACACCGCAAACCGAAGATAATATAGAACACTCCAAGCCCCTTTTATAATCCGCTACAAAATTTCGATGCTCAACCATACTATGGACTCGAAATCCTCAGGCACCACACTTTAACTTTTGCATACACTAGGACCGTTGTTGAGAGTCACCCACCCTGACGTGGTCCCGAACATAATTAACTCCAAGGCTCTGCTAGCACATGAACACCCTCTCAAAGAAGCACTCCGCTGGATCACTTTCCTTGTACATCATATCTACACGAAGCATAAAATATGAGTCTTCCCAAAGCCTGAACATGAATCGATAAGGCCAGTTATAGCACATATTCCTCAAATCCTTTTCTCAAATTACCGTTGATGTTCTCTTTCCTTAGTCGTAATAACCCACCAATAGGCCGATAACCATAAACCTCATAAGTAGACAACCATGCAATCCAATCGTAGGCGGTGGGGCTCTCCCACATAGCTTGAAGCTACCATTACATAGCCCTGGAACCCACCGAGATTCCTTCTTCCCTATTGACATCAGCTAAAAGTCCAACAATGCATTCCAAACTTGAAGTCATGTTGCATCCAAATAAAATTCGTGGACCTAATCACTGTCCACCAAGAATTCCCAAATGTCTCTAAACTTTCCTCAAGGCGTGTGGCCATCCTACCACAAAACCCATATGTTACTCTACCACTCTCCCACTTTATTTAAACCCTCTACTTTAGGCAACTCCTCGACTTCTGCTTTTCATACTTGACCTTCTAGCAATTTAACCACCGCAAAACACTTCCCACATGTCCTTCCTCGTCCTTCACTGTCGAATTATTTCCCCAAATCCGAATCCATCTCTGTTACACTTGAGCTAATAAATTTCCACCAAGCCTCTTAGAAGATCATAGCCATCAACATTAGAAACACCCATTTGATTTCGAAATCGCTACACTCTGCTATCTCTGACAATCGCTTCTCCGGCACCATTTTACACTACCCTACCCGAAGGCAAATTGATGAAGACCATAACACTGGTGAACCTTAACGTGTTCAACAAGGAGAATGACACCACATCACAATTGAGAATTCCACCACGCTCGAAAATACCAAGTCTCGTTATTCTCCATTATCCCAAACTTGAACATTCATAGTCTGATTGCCTTTCCTCCGCTAGAAATAAAATGATGAACCTCTGAATCATGCACTGAGAAAAACCTCCTTTCAAGTCATTCACCGCCTCGACACATAAACAAGCACCATACCATTATACCAACACGGTGCGATAACAACGTCTGAACATCATAGCAATCTGCGCACAGCCTTGAAACCATTGAAAACACAATTGTTGAGCCGAAATGACAGAACATCCTTCCGCAAGAAGACGATAATGACTTGCTTGAATGCGCACGAAGAAACATCTTGCCCACGTCTGTAGTACCACTACAACTCCTTGATTCCCAATTGACACGAGCGTTAAACATCATATAAGAATGAGTAGGAAGGATATAAAGGCATAAGACTCAAAGGAATCAAATCGCACTATGAGGAATCAAGAAAGGGAAGTCCTCCTAACAGTCCTGTAGCCTCTCGAATATAAGTACAGACGTCTCTAAAGCGATCCGCAAGACTCTACTAGATTTGCTCATGACTCGTGAGACCTAAATGAACCTAACGCTCTGATATAATTTTGTCACGACCCAAAATCCGTTAAAGGTCGTGATGGCACCGGACACCACTGTCAAGCAAGCCAACACTAAGCGATTAATTAAATTCTCATTTTAATAATTTTGAAATCATGCACAAAGTTAGGGTCAGAAGGAAAACTATAGGGTAAGCACATAATAGTTACCATTTTGCCAATTCTTCCCGATCTTTTTTTGGATCATAATATAAAATACCACCAGTAACAGTGTTAATTCCCAGTTGAAATTGATTTGAACCGGTACTAGGGTCAGCCTGACTAGGAGTAGGTACACTTTTCCCCTCGGCGGTCGCTTTCAGACGAAGATATCTAACTCTATTTTAAGGGTGTTTCAATATGTGTCTAGTCAAAGTTCCACCCCGCCCCCCTCCCCCTCCCCGCGATCCAAAATATTTAAAAGCTAACTCCATACCACAAATTTTACACTTAGCCTTATTTTCTGGAATTAATTGAGTAAAAAATGGCCAAATGGAAGATGTTTCCATCCGTTTGGTATGTTGTCTAGAAAAAGTAGGGGTAATAACAGGAGTATCAGATGAGGAATCATTTGAATTAGCAGGGTTATCACTAGTTGAGTTAACTTCAGGAGTAAGACTAGTGGGTGTATTATCATCCGGCTGAGTTTCATCAAAATTTATTTTCTCATCATCAGTTTCATCAATAATTGGAATAGAATAAAGAGCATTCATTAATTCATGGTTTATTTGTTCACCAGCTCCAATATTATGGAAAAATTAAATTGTAATAAACTATTATCGCTATCAAGAATAGCAGGTGTAGGATGGATATGGGGTTTGGTTCAAGGAGTCGGGGCAGTGGAGGAGGAACAAATTTACCACTAGATTCGCCACTCTTAGATTTTTCCTATTTTTACCAAAAAGTTTTTTAAGGAAGCCATCTTAATTAATCATGTAATAGAAAATAAATAAAACAAACAAAACTATAATATTAAAACTTAAGAGTTGGAACGAATTTACCGAATTGACGAACAATTTATTGAGAATCGATTATCATTGAAGACTTGAAGGCTTCAATTCACCAACTTCACAATTTTTTCACAAATTGTAACAATAAAGTAAGCAATAGTAGCAATTATAGAAGAAAATTAGAGAGAGATTGTGATAGATTGATGATTTTGTAAGAAAAATGAAAGAATGAGGGGGTATTTATAGTTGAAAATAGGGGAAAATATAATTATAAAAAGTTTGGGGTTAAAACAAAGTTGAGGGGAGGGTTTAAATAGCTATTTTGTAAATAGCCAACGACTATTTTTTAAAGGCCAACGGGCAGATTTTTTAAAGCCCAGCTGATTTTTTTTAATTTGACCATTGGGACCGTTTGGCCCACCAGGGAGCGTTCGGTCCCGGTCCTAGCGGACCTAATGTGAAGAACCGGCCCAGAAGCCCAGCCCACGAACACCGGTCCTGGCCCGTTTGGCCCGCGGTCCCGGACCGGCCCACTTGCCACCCTTAATACAAACTATATAATAAGGTGCCTAAGTGGATAACCATAAATAAAGACAATAATCAAATTTGGACCACACAATAAAGACAGAAGAACCACATGAAGTTGAGACAAAGATACATAAAGAAATAAAAAAGTAGTGGGCAGCCACACATTAAGGAGTCAGTCAAGACACAACTATAATAAACAAAGAGATGATGGGGGATTCCACAATAAAGTATGAAACTAATGTCCCATGTCTATAAATAAAAGAAAATAATTGAATTCTGACTCACTTATCTCTTAACTCAACGCATATGTATAAGAAATAAGAGACCAAATACCCAAAAATTAGAGCAAAAAAAATAGATCCAACACAAAAGAGACCCTTTTTTTTGTCAAAGACCATATATGTAGGACCACCAAATTGAAACCCTAAACCAAAACAAGGAATTAATATACTAGATAGGGACCATTCCACTAAAAATTCATAACCCACAAATCACCTCTAGTAATAAAGAACAAAAGAACGAAAATAAATATTGGGTGTAAAATCAAGTATGAACAGACCACATGCAAACAAAAACAACAATAAACAGACACATATCGTAAATAAAATAATACATATCAAAACGAATCATTGAATCCCCTAGTCAAAGAAACAAAAAATCAAAAACCCTATGTTACGTTTAGCTCTAACTTGAAACAATGAGACAATATGCTTCAGCTGATACCAAAAATAAAGCAATAGAACGACGATTTACAGTTTATAAGATGAAAATTGGTACCTTCATATACACCCAATGATGAAGATGAACGTACAATGGAGAGGATAGGTGAGAGCTTTTTCCCTTTTTTCTATTGGAAACTGAAGGTTTTGACAACTAAAACGGTTTGGGACTTGTTTAATGAGACTAATTAAAAAGTTATAAGGGTTGGGTGGGTTTTTACAAGGGTGGGCAAGTTTCTAAAAGAGTGAGTTAAGATTTGCTTAGTTGGCAAATTATTATGGGGGACCTGGTGTCGTGTTTAACATCTGTTAGGGTTAGGGATAAATTTATATACTATATTAACGGTAGGTATGATTTTGGACGAAAAGTAGAAACGGGTATAAACGTGATGAATTTTCGAAAGACAACTCTCGGTTAAACCTCTCAACCTTCAACTTTACAACTTTTACTAAAAACCATCAAATCAACCTACGGTCCTCCAAATTAACATCCGGACATACACCTAAGTCCAAAATCACCATACGAAGCTATCGAAACCATTAACATTCCATTCCGAAGTCGTCTGTATAAAAGTCAAACTCCAGTCAACTCTTCCAACTTAAACTTCTAACTTTGAGACTAACTGCCCCAATTCAATCCGAAACATCTCCAGAATCAAAACAACCACTCCGAGAAGTCACATAACCACAAATAAATATAAAATAAGCAATAACTAGAGAAACGATGCTACAATACACAAAACGCTTGGTCGGGTCATTACACTAGTGATTCAATAAATCAACATAATAAATTATAAATAGATATGAAATACAACAGTAATAATGAGGCAAGAACTGTAACTAACATAATCCTCCAACATATTGATAGCATAAATTTCTCAAATCTCATGTAATATCTCAACAAATTAGAAATATCATGTAATTGCCAAGTCTCAATAAAAAGGGTAATCTCGTGGATATCTGGGCTCCTAGCGATTTTACGCTCAAATTGTGCCGAGATCATACAACCCGATACATAAAGTCGTGTAAATACATTGCCGAGGTCGTACGGCCGATCTAAGGATACACCTCAATATATATTGCCGAGGCATTCGGCCCAGTCCCTAGGAAAAGAATAAAAAGTTATTGAATTACGGGTCATGTATTTGCAACACAATGTCAGGACATAAAGTAAGCATGATATTTACCATGAATCAATTATCCTGCCAAATAAATCAAGGTATTGCGGATCGATCTAACATGATCTCTATCAAATTCCAATTATAAGTTTTAAATAATTAAACTAACAAATTGAATTCAACTAATACAACTATTTCATAGTAAATTCCTAAATCTACCCGGGCATAAACATGATTCTAGCTACGTACGAACTCTCGTTGCAACGACCCAACCGGTCGTTTTAAATTTTAGCCCGTCATTCGGTGGTTTTAGTCCTTGGGTAGATTCACTTTATGTATTATGACTTGCATGTGTAGTCGATTTCGGTTTTTGGAAAGTTCGGAGTTGATTTGGAAGGATAATTCTCAATTCGGAAGCTTTAAGTTGAAAAAGTTGACCAAGGTTTGAGTTTTGAGTAAACAACCTCGGAATCGGGATTTGAAGGTTCTAATAGGTTCATATTATGATTTTGGACTTGGGTGTATGTTCGGGTTAAGTATCAGATGGTCCGGGAACGTTTCAATGTTTAATGTGGAAAGTTGGCATTTTGAAAGTTTTAGAATTTCTTAAGTTCGATTTGAAGTGGACTTTGGTGTTGTCAATGTCCATTTGGGATTTCAAACCTTAGAATAGGTTCGTATTTTGATTTATGATTTGTACGTAAAATTTTGCGTCATTCCGGAATGTTTAAGTGTGATTCAGACACATTCATCAAAAGTTTGAATGTTTGAAAGTTAAAAGAAGGATTTTGATCGTTGATTCGTGATTTTGATGTTAATCGTGGAACTTCAATCCTTTGGAGAAGTTTAGGTAAGATATTGAACTTGTTGGTGTGATTGGACGAGGTCCCGGAGGCCTCGGGTGTGTTTCAGGATGGTTTCAGACCAAGTTTAGATGATTTGCTTGTTGCTAGGAGTTCGATTATACTTGATATCTCTTTCTTGACTTGAGACTTTATAATTACTTGGTTGTTTTTACGTATTAAAATTGATATGTGATACTTGGAGATCCAAAATTTATATTATGTTAAAAGAATCATTATTTATCATTTCTTATTCCATTGTCACAGTTGTATTTCATGCCTATTTATAATTCCTACACGTTATTTATTGACATCTAGTAAGTGTCGATGCCGACTTCTCGTTACTACTTTTTCGAGGTTAGACAAGATACTTATTGGGTACACGTTATTTACTACACTTCTTCACTAATCGTGCAGGATCTGAGACAGGTACATCTGGTGGCCAGTCAAGCGCGTATCCTCGCTACCCGGAGACCTAGTGGTGAGCTACTTCCTATGCTCCGTTTTGTAGCATGCGGAGTCTCCTCCTAGCTACATTTATTTTTCTGTCTATCTTATTTCTGACAGTAGTTGTAGGAGGTTTTGTATATTCTACTAGTTTGCTCGTGCACTTGAGACACCGGATATTGAAAGTTGCTAGTAGATACTTATGATCTTGTCTATTAATATTACCATTTCACTCTTATATTTAATTTACGTTTTACATTATCATAGTTAATTATTCTTTGTTTCTTTATTAAATAAAATTCATGACTTTAAAAATAAAAATAAATAATTAAATGAATAATTCATCGTTGGCTTGCCTAATGGTGACGTTAGGTACTATCACGATCTATAGTGGGAATTCGAATCGTGGCAGTCTGTTTGGTCACAACAAAGATATTTATGCTACCATTTTTTAGTAGAGGATAAAATATCCTATTTCTTATAGTTTAAGGGCAGTTTTTAGTTTTGATTCTTTCCCGTACATATATAATATTTTTTATCTATCTAAATAGTATAATTTTCTAGCATAATTGTGTCCCTTCACTGTAAAATTATCCTTTCAAACTGAGGCAACCAGTGGTCCTTAATGGCAGAAGCCTTGTCTATTTAAAGACTTCACGTGCAGCAAATACAAGTTATGAGGGAAGTAATTCTTCATAAAAATAGGAGAAAAGGGTCAAATTTACCCATCTACTTTAGTATATTATTTATATTTTACTTTTGTTATATTATCTGATCATATTTATTCTTATTATTATAATATCGGGCCAAATTTACTCATACCATTAGCAAACTTTTAAAAATTGTTTTCAATCCTACAAGCAACCCAGAATCTCCTAACAATTACTATAATTTTGTAAACCCTATATAGAACTAGCACCTCTTGGTGCTAAAACTTATCAATTTGTGAAATGACACACTACATATTTAACTTTCTTTAGTTTATTGCTTAGTTCTCATTACAAAATCTGCCAAAAAAACCACATACGGTGATCTAGAAAAAAGGACATTATAAATAGCAGGTAAGGGAAACAAATATCAGCTATGCATCCTGAATTTGAGTATACCATCAAGAAAATTTATTTGTATTTACACCAGATTTTTTTTTCTTTTATAGGTTTGAACCTATCCAAGAATCAGGTACACAAATAAAATAAGAGAACAATGTAGATCAAAACATATGGATAAGATCAAATACTTCACTTGATACAAACATACAGTAGAATCAAAGGTCTAAGAAATTATATCTATTAAGTATAGCTGTTGTACATAATCATGAACAATTTCGTTTGTAATATTATCTCGAGGTATATTTGAGTTTTTCTTATTTATTTAATTATTCGAGTACTATCATCGCCCGCGCCCACTTATATTTTCCTTACATAAATTCCTGATGCAGTCTTAGCACATAAGCTTTTTGTTATCAAAGATAATAAATCACATGTTTTTCCCTTTAATGGCTGACCATGAAATTTACTTTGAAAATTGAGCTACTTTAAGCGAAATAAATCTGTACAGTTTCTTTTTCGAAAGAAAATACAACACAAAAAATAATTTACTTGTTACTTCAAATCTCATCAGTTTCAGCTAACACACACTTTGGCTCACAAAAGTAACTACAGTACTGTAACGACCATATCGATCGTTTTGAGAATTTAAGTTTCGTTCGATAGTATAAGGTCTTGAACAACTTCACATTGTGTATCTCGACCTGCGTGCATGGTTGAATTCAGTTACCGGATGATTCGGAGTCGAAAATTGGAAGAAGGATTTTAGTTTAGGAAGCTTAAGCGGTGAAATTTTACCGGAATTTGACTTTTTATGTAAACGGATCCGGAATAAGTTTTGGATAATGTCAACAGCTTCGTATGGTGATTTTGAGCTTACGTGTGCGTCCAGATTTGGACTTGAAGGTCCGTAGAGTAATTTAAGGCAATTCGGCGAAAGTTGGAAAATTTGAAGTTTGGAAAATGGAGTAGATTGACCACAGTTGACTTTTTGAGATATCGGGGGCGGAATGTGATTTTGAGAGTTGGAGCAGCTCCGCTATGTGAATTGGGACTTGTCTGCAAAATTTGGCGTCATTCCGGGTTGAATTGATAGGTTTCGGCACAAGTTTAGAAGTTTAAAGAATTGGAATCTCATAAGCTCGATTCATGGTGTGATTCATAGATTCGTCGTGTTTTTATGTGATTTGAGACCTGGAGTGGGTCCTTGTTATAGTATGGAACTTGTTGGTATGCTTGGACGGGGTCCCGAGGGCCCCGGGTGTGTTTCGGACGAGTGACGGATGAATTCCATGGTTTTAGGAAAGGCTGAGTTCTGGTGTAATCGCACTTGCGGACCTTGGGCGCAGGTGCAATGGAGGAGGCGCATGTGCGGGTGGAGCTCGTCTGGGCAGTCTCCGCAGATGCGGAGAGATGGTCGCACGTGCGGCCCGTACATGCGGTTCCTGGGGTGCAGATGCGGTCGTAGCCTTTAAGTGAAAAGTCGTAGGTGCGGTTAGGTGGACCGCATAAGCTGTTGCGCAGATGCGGAAGTCCTGGTAGATTCATTTAAGCGAGGGTTGGCAATTTTTTCTTCACATTTTGAGTTTTGGACTTTGGATTTGGGAGCAATTTTTGGGGGGTTTCAAGCAATCCGTTTGGGTAAGTGTTATTCACCTAGTATTTAATGTATTCCATAATTTTACCTTCATTTCTATCATTAAATTTATGTTTTGGGTTGAAGAAAATGTTAGTTTTTGAAGAAAATTTCTATAAAAAAAATCATGATTTGAGGGACAAAATGGTATCGGAATTTGATAATTTTTATATGGTTGAACTCATATTGGAATGGATATTCGGATTTTGTAAAAAAAAATCGGGTTCCGAGGTGCGGGCCCTGGGGTCGACTTTTGGACCGATTTTTAGAATTTGATAAAGATTGAGGCTTTATGATCCGAAATAGTTTCTTATGTGTTTATTTATGGTTTGAAGTTGTTTCGGGTAGATTTGAGTCGTCCGGAGGTCTTTTTCCCGAGAAGTTCAATTTAGAGTACCGGGTTGTGGTCTTTGAGGTAAGTATCTTCCCTAACTTTGTGTGGGGGAATTACCCCTTAGGATTTGAGTCTTCTATGTTGATTGTAGTCCGTGTATGCGAGGTGACGAGTGCGTGCTCGGACTTATTTGTAGAAGGTTGGCCTTTTAGGGTTCTTAGATCCTTATATTCCCTGTTAATGAAGTTGTATTTGTTGAAATTGAGTTCCTGACTACTAGTTTCATCTCTACCTGCTTAAATTAGAATTACTTCATTTTAGATTCACTCTATTACCTATTTGACTCCTAATTGACTTAATTGAAGGTTTTACCCCTTCTACCATTATGCTATAACTGAAAGTTTTACCTCTTCTACCGTTATGCTATACTTCTCATAAACTGCCTATTTAATTGAAATTAGTATTATCTTATCCTATAATTGTTTAGACTTGATTGGAGTTACGAGTATCTTTTACTGCTTAACCTTATTTGAATTGTTGAATATCTCTCATAATTGCTCGACCTCATAAGGAGTTTAGATAACTTGTATATTAGTCGACTTTGTGAGCATGTAATTTTTCACCTACTACATACTCCTACAAAATTTGATATATGATTCAATTTTTATTGATTTTTGTTAAATTTCAGTGTTTATTTATGAATTATTTGCACTGTATGATCATAAATCATCTTTTAAAATTTATAATAATAACAAATATATTTTAAAATTCCATAATTAGGTTTTGGTTCAATTTAATACTTAGTGGCCTAATTCAATCATTTTATTAGGAAAACATTAGAAAAATTGCTCTTCAAATGATTATGAGTGCTAATTAATAGTTTCACTTTTAATTAACTCATTAATTAAGTTATAATTAGATGAAGTTAGGTTAAAATTAATTATTATTAAAGCAGAATTATTTATTTTGATTAATTGACCTAAGTTTGCAAAAAAAAAAGGAGGCTAAAACCGGATTGGGCTAATTGAAACCAAGCCCAAATCCCTTATACCCATACATCCAGCCCAATTTCCCTAACTCGGTCCAGCCCTCATATTACCCAAACGACCCTGTTTTATCCCCTCCAATCCCAGTCGTTGGATCGATTCCCAAACTCCCCTCCTTTAACTATATAAATGTCCTAACCACACCCCACCCCCTCTCAAACTCATCTCCCAACACATGTCTCCCTCCTCTCTCTAACCCTAGCCGCCTTCACTCTCCTCACTGGTTCCGCCACCCTCCACCATCGGAATTCGCCTCAGAGCGGCGGACCAACTCCAAAACACCACAAAATTATACCAGGCAACCTCCTCCTCCCCATCAACCACATCCTACCTTTAGTTTCTTTAAAAACCTTCCCAAAATTCCCCAATTTTATATCTACAAATCGGAACCCTAAAAAATCTTCCACTGGCCGATTTCAAAAGGAACTAACGACTCAAACCTGTGCAAACCTGTGCTAGGTACTCCATCTCTCTTTGTTCGTTTAATAATCAATGGTCTCGGTTGAATTCTTGCCCTAGCCGATTTAATTTGAACTTGTTAAAACCGGGCATTCCTCAGAGCAAAGAAAGATCTTTCTTAGTCGATTTTCAAGGAAAGATGCAAGAAGACTCTACAGGCTTCTATTCACTCATGATCTGGCATGGTCGATCCCTGGCAGTTAGCTAAGCGAGAAGCTGTGATCGAGGAAGTCCCCTACGAAGGGAAGTACAAAGGAAGCTGCTTCGAAGTTGAAGGGGCTTGATTATAGAATGTAGAAGAGCCATACGGCACGAGCAGTTGGTTTAGGTTTCTTTTTCTTCTTTTTTTTCTGAACCTACCTTACTCTGAGTGGCATGTTTATTTAAAATTGTTTCTTGTTGATAGATGTATCGATTGATTAAAAAATTAGGGTTTTGTGTTTCGACTGTACCTCTTCTTAATTATTTGTGTGCTACAATTGACTGTTTGGTTCTAGTCTCATGAGGTTGCTATTAATTACTGGTTTTTAGAGTTAATTAGTCTAGGTTTCGAATTCACTTGCTTCTGTGCATGACTTAATCAATTTAATTGTAGTTAGGGTTTCCAGATTTTCTTGAATATTAGTCGTTTAATTCTAGTTTGCCGTTAATTGTTGATTAGTTTAGGGTTTCATGATTCTTCCTGGAATTTCTTGATTCTGAACTAATAATCTTAACATATCTATCTTCTCTTTAGTTTGTTTCTTGCCAAGTCTATTGTCTGATTTTAGACTAATGAATTTAGGTGTCATGTACCTCCCTGATTCTCATTCTTCTTTCCATTAGATGCTATTATAGGTTTAATCGTTGATCTTTTCTTCGTGTGCATTGATTATAGTTTTGGTTTAGGAATTCAGATTTTCCTTTAACTGTTTCTTCCCTTAAAGTAGTTTATTAGGATTAATTAACTAGATTCCACCCTAATCTAATCCTACTTGTATTAGGAGTTTCTAGATTAATAATCGAGGTTAACATTGATATTGTTGCCTAAGTTCTTAAGCTATTAGTCGTGAATGCAAATGCCTTTAACTAAATTATTGATTTTCAGTTTAGTTATAGTTTAAATTTGGTCTTTGTAATTCATTGGCTTTGACTCTTAGGTTAGACTTCCTATTAATCACTTATGTGGGTAATTGAATAAGTAATCCCACATGATTAGGGGATATTCTGATTTGTTAATAATCCTTAAAAGTGAATTTTGATTTTTACATAATTGGTTAACTTAGGCTCGTGTTCTTAAAATGGGCAACTAATTCCTAACTCAAGATAACAAACTAAGTCTAGTTACTTAGCTAATTGCACATAGTAAAATCATTTGAATTAGTTAGTTTAAGTCCTAGAAATAAGCTCACTTAGTTTCAAATAATTACTTTGTTTAGGTCTATTCCATTTCACATGGAAAGAGGTTTACTTTAAGCTTCCTCCTTAGTGATTATTATTGGGTTAGTCTCCCAATTAGGTCAAATTAGTCAACAATAGTAAATAACTCAACCCTTAACCCGAAAAGGATAATTACAAGGGTATTGAAGGGTAGTATTGGAATCTCAATTGAAGAATCTTGGGTGTAACAACCACAGAAACTTCTAGAATTAGAAAAATATTAGAAAATCAAATTTTTCTAAGAGGTAAAACAGTAACTTTAAAAGGGGATAAGGGCTGTAATCAATAGGAATGTTCTAGAAGGGTACAGATGTCCAATAGGATAAGTTTTGACAGTTGTACATGTACTATTTTTGTAATGACCCGACCGGTCGTTTTGAGCTCTAGCGCATCGTTCAGCGGTTTAAAGTCGTGAGAAGCTCCATTTCAGGTATTATGACATGTGGGCGTGGTCGAAATTGAATTTCGGGAAGTTTAGAGTTGATTTGGAAAGAAAATTCTTATTTCAGAAGCCTTAAGTTGGAAGAATCAACTAAGATTGAAATTTTGAGTAAAAGAACTCTGAATCAGGATTTGAGGGTTCATGCAGGTTTGTATAATGATTTCGGATTTGGGCGTATGTCCGGATCAGGTTTTGGATAACCCGGGAGCGTTTCGATGCATATTGTAGAAGTCAACATTTTTGAAGAAATTTCCTAAGTTTTGCTTGAAGCGCATTTTAGTGATGTTGATGTCCGTTTGGGATTCCGAGTATGGGAATAGCTCCGTATGGTGATTCTGGAGTTGGGAGCACGATCAGAAGTGAATTTGGATGGCCGTAGGTCATTTTGAAGTCATTTGGCCAAAGATAGAAATTTGAAGGTTTTTGAAGAGTCCGACCGGAAGTGGAAATTTTGATATCGAGGTCGGAATGCGATTCCAGAAGTTGGAGCAGGTCCGTAATGTCGAATGTGACTTGCACGCAAAATTTGAGGTAAATCGGACGTGATTTGATAGGTTTCGGCATCGGATGTAGAAGTTGGAAATTTCTAAGTTCATAAAGTTGGGATTTGAGTGCGATTCGTGGTTTCGATGTTGTTTGATGTGATTTGAGGCCTCGAGAAAGTCCGCATTATGTTTTGGAACAGGTTGGTATAATTAGACAGGGTCCCGGGGGGGCTCGGGTGGATTCAGGGTGGTTAACGGATCAATATTTGAAGTTGAAGAAAGCTGAAGGTTGCTGTCATCTGGTGTGATCCGCACCTGCGAGGCTTTGGCCGCAGGTGCGGAGCCGCAGGTGCGGCTAAGGGCGCCGCAGGTGCAAAATTGGTCTTGTTCCCAGGAGGCCGCATGTGCGGGAGATTTGGGCGCAGCTGTGGAAGCGCAGGTGCGATAAGGGGGCCGCAGGTCCGGAAATAGG
The DNA here is from genome assembly GCA_005239505.1 of Nicotiana paniculata. NCBI lineage: Eukaryota > Viridiplantae > Streptophyta > Magnoliopsida > Solanales > Solanaceae > Nicotiana > Nicotiana paniculata. The sequence continues at coordinate 19,850 of ML331865.1, forward strand.
CCTGGGCAGATTGTTTTTTTAACCGAGAATTTTTGGCCATTTCTTCATTTTTCTCTTGCTTTGGACGATCTTGGGAGGCTTCAAAGAGAGGATTTCTTCATGCAATGTCAAGGTAAGTAACTCCTTCAAGTTTCTAAGTTAAATACAAGATTATATGCATGGATTAGGCATGGAAATTGGTAGGAATTTGGGAAATATTGAAGAAACCTAGAAAATGGAAATTGGATTTCTTTAGCCACGAATTGAGCATGAATAATTGAGTAAATTGTATTATTTGAGTTAGTAACGCTATGCGTAGAATATATCTTCGAGAAATTTCGGATTCCGGGCATGTGGGTCCGAGGGCATTTTGGTCATTTCACTAAGCGAGGTTGCGAAATTATATAATTTGGAATGGTTGCAAATATTAAAGTATATTTTCATTGGGTTGTCGTTGTTTGGATAGTTTTGGGGCGTTGTACGTCCGTTTGGAGTCATCGAAAGGGCTTGGAGGCCGGTTATAGAATTTCGGAGCGAGGTAAGTCTCTTTTCTAACTTTGTGAGGGGGAATTGTCCCCCTAGGTGAATTAATTAAGTATATGCTATTATCTTCGGGGGATACGTATGCACGAGGTGATGGGAGTCCGTTCGTAGCTACTACTACGTCATGTCCGGGTAGCCTAGGACCCACTAGCATGCCTTACCTGTTGTAAATGTGATCTTATCTGTGATATTAGACTGCTAATATAATCAAAATTGTAATTTAATGACTAAGGAAGATTAGAGTTTATTTTCTAAATCATCTAAAAAGAGAATTTATTTCCTTCGCGGGCAATTGTATTTTCGAATAAGGTTGTGTTATTAAACGTTATAAAAACTTGGCAAGTGAATTTCGAAAAAGGGATTTAAATACTATTTGTTGTTTTTAAAAGAGAAATCGGTCATTTACTTGAGTATTTGTGTTCCCGACGTATTCGGGTTGGGTTGTTGATTGTGCGTGTCTGCATGTGACCGCTTCGCAATTTACATTCCGCGAACGGAGTATTATTTCTCCCTACTCTCATGGGAGCGGTCCGTACCCCACGGCAGATTTAAAAATGCACTTTTGGTACGGGCCGTTCGATCCTCTTCAGTGCATAGACATGATTATTTTATTGAGAGGTGCACTTATAGGACGGGTCGTTCGATCCTCGACAGTACACAGGATTATTATATTGAGAGATGCATTTTTGGTACGGGTCGTTCGATCCTCGGCAGTGTATAGACATGAGTATTTTATTGAGAGGTGCACTTTACGGGACTTTCGATCCTCGCAGTGCACAGAGTTGATTATTATGACGGCTCAGGCCGGTTCTCCTTATACCGTATGCGCATGCTAAATTGTTAAATGTTTTCATGGATTTTTAAAAGTTAAAAGATATTTGGGGGGGAAACAAAGAGGAAATTGTTATTTAAAATGTTTGGGGGAAAATGAGGAAGTGGTAACTGTTTGTTTATTCCCAATATTTACTTGGATTTCAGTGCCTGATATGTATTGTTGCTTTGTTACCTTTACATGCCTACCGTGTTCATCTTATGCTGTTAATTAAGTTGCTGGCCCTTAGTGAGTGTCTAATTCGACCTCTCGTCAAACCTCTCTGAGGTTAGGCGGGCGACTTATTGAGTACACGTTGTTTTTGTACTCATGCTACACTTGTTGTGCATTTTATTGCACAGGTACTTTCATAGAAATGTGGAGGATTCGGAGACTTAGGCAAGCTGCATCATCCGGAGGCGATCTGCAACTGATAGAGTCCCCCTCGTATTGTACTTATTTTCATTTTAAATTTCCTTGTCCAATTTGTATTTCGGACAGGCTTTGTGATGATTGTATAAATTCTTAGAAATTGTTCATGTACTTGTGACACCGGGTTCTGGGATGTGTTGGGATATAGTTGCTAAAGTGTAATATTCATACCGTTCTTTTACTTAACAGATTTTATTTAGTTAATATGTAATAAAGTGAAAGGAAATATTTTTCATAGATGTTAAAGGCGAAAATTATTTCAATTAATTAACGATTGGCTTGTCTGACAATGATGTCCAGCGCCATCACGAACTTATGGGTTTTGGGTCGTGACAACATGGTATCAGAGTGCTAGGTTCCCTTAGGTCTCACGAGTCATGAGCAAGTCTAGTAGAGTCTTGCGGATCGGTACGGAGACATCTGTACTTATCTTCGAGAGGCTACAGGGCTGTTAGGAGTAATTCCCTTCTTAATTCCTCATCGTGCGAGATGATTCCTTTGAGGCTTATGCCTATGTTCATTCCTACTCAATCTTACGCGTCGCAGAGCGCTTGCTATGAATCAGGAATATGAGGATTTGAAATGGTGCTACGGATGTAATTCGAGATGTTTCCATGTATAATTGGTTGGGGTTGTTGTTATGGCCCTGCAAAAGAATAATATGTTGTTTCGACTCAGTAGCTGTGTTTTCTGGGAGCCTTAAAGCTATGCTCAGGTAGTGATGATGCTTGCGATTGGTTATCGCGCGATGTCGATATGATGATAGAATGCTTGCCCGTATGTTGGGGGTGATGAATGGTTTGAAGGGAGGTCTTCTCAGAGTGTGATTTCGAGATTTCGGTATTTTAGTTCCGGCAGAGGAGAGGCATTTGGATTATGAAAGGTCCGGTTGGGGTTGATAAAGTAGTAAGACTTGGTGTCTTCAAGTGAGGTGGGATATGCACTTGTGGCGTGTAGTCGTCGTCATTGATCAAATGGAATGTGTTAAGTTTGGCGGTGTTATGGTTTCTTCGGTTGCGTTGGGTCAGAGTATTGAGAAGAAGTATTGAAGAATGCGGCTGGCAGAGATCGTGAGGTGCGGTGGTTCAGTACCGGATAAGTGTTGATAATAAAGGCAGCTAGAGAAATATGATCTTCGGAGAGCTTGAAGTCGTGGTGATCTACTAGTTTGAGAGCTACAGAGAATGATCCTGAAGTGAGGCTAGGCGGTGGTTCCATTTCTAGGAGGCCATATGTAAGAAGCGGAAGTCGAGCAGTCACAAAGTGGGGGAGCGGCAGCATAGCTTGGAATTTGAATACATTGTCGGGCATTTAATGGATGTCCATGAGGAGCGGACGGACTAGTAAAGTTGGTAAATGAAGCAGGGCGTAGGATGGGGTATTGAAGTCGCAGAGAGCGTGCATTTCGGCGTCGTTGAAAGGTGTCTGTGGGTGATTTCCACAGGTGGGTTATCTTCTGTGAATAGGTTAGCGATGGCGGGGTTGGCAAGTCTCGGTGGGCGGTTCTAGTGGCTATTCGGTAGGAGGCGGAGTGTGTGAATGACGCTAGAGAGTTTGAGTACTTAGGGAGTGCTAGCAAGAGAATTCGGAAGAATTTGGACGGATTGGTTGAGCAAGATCGTGTTATCAAAGGAGAAAGGATCTCGGCAAGGTCTAGGGTGGTGCAAGGAGTAGCTTCAGGCTAAGTGGGGGAGTCCCACCATCTGCAGTTGGGTTGCAGGATTGTGTTACCATAGGGTTCCGGATTGTCAGCGTGTTGGCAAGTTATTTCCGCTAAAGGAAAGGAGTAAGATGGTGATTGTGTGTGGAATTTGATGAATGTGTCAAACTTTGGCCCTACCGGGCCAGGGTTAGGCTTTGGAAGATTCAGAATTTATTCTTAAGGCATGGGCGAGTCGTGAGGATAGTGACTCAGTCACGTGTTTCATTGAAAGGGGTGCTCATGTGCTAGGAGAGCCTTGGAGTTGATTGTATTCGGGACCAGTCAAAGTGGGTGACTATCAATAGCGGTCCTAGTGAATATAAAGTTAAGAATGCAGCGTTTAAGGGTTTCAGGCAACAGTATGATCGAGAATCGATCTTTTGCAGAGTAATTTCTGAGAAAAGGGAAGATGGTTAGAATGTTCTATGATATGTTTCAGCATGCAGGATAGTATTGGAGGAGTGAGAGAAATAAACTCCGGATTGTAGAAAGATTATCATAAGGGTATGAGACGGGTTGCGGGATTTAGGCAGCATAGTCTCGTGAATCAAGGCCACTCGGGATGAGTCAGGGTTGAGTTTGTTATGGGTTGAAGGAAGTTGCTATTATTCCTGAGGCAATTGAAGATGATTAAAATCAAATAGATTGATTAGCTATGGTTGAAATGGCACATTTACGGCAGTGATCGGTTCCTTTTATGTGATTAATTTATGCATGTGGTTTGTGCCGGTGTGTGCGGGGCTTGTCGGCCGTCGTAATGGATTGCATGTGGGAGCAGTTAAGTATTATATCCTGTCAGGTGTAGGCGGATCCCGGAAGGGTTATGGTGGTATGGACTACTGCTTAAGGATTTGCATGTTGGGTGATTGTGGGAATTCACTCGTGTGTTGAAATGGTACTCTTGAATTGAGTTAAGTAAAAGGTTTCTATATGATGAAGTGTTCACCCTATTGGTGGTTCCGAAGTTATGATGGAATTCTTGCGCTACTTTATATTGGCATGTTAGGTGCGGGAAGCAGTACGTAACTGGGAGTAAGAATCGAGATTGCGGTTCGGTGTTAATAAGGATTTCATGAGCTCGGAAGAGCAAGAAAAAGTGATTTGAAAGTTCAGTGTAAGCTGGTGTTATCTTCAGTGCCACCTGAGATTGATATTCGGTGGAAGAGGCATTCCCATACCCTGATTATGGGTTCTTGATTTGTATTAAAGCGTAGTATGGCCAGTGGTAGATGTGCAGACTTGTTGCCTTGTGTGGAAGGTCATGGAATCATGACCGCGAAAAGATTGTATAAGTGTGACATGTAGTCACTTGATGGATTGAATATTTGGACTGAGTATAAAGAAGTGCAATGTTGTGTAATTGAGAAGTTATTCCTGAGAGGCGTTCAGTTCATTTGGTTGTGGATTATGGGGTGTTTGTCCTGGCTATGATGGTTGTTCTTGCATATTATGAGAGGAAGTGGGTTAATGTGGACCCAGGTAAAGCTATTAGCTTAGTTGGTGCGAGCAAGGTAGACTCGATGCTTGTGGATGGATTTAAATATGATTATGGGCTTCATGTGAGGCAGGTATGTTCATTTCAGTATAGCGATCCTCAAGGAAGGTTGGGATATAAGGTGTTGTTCCATCTTCGTCAAATTCATGTGTTATTATGATTGTGTCGTGTGAGTTATGAAACGGCTTGATAATTTCCTATGTGTTGAGGTCCCGTGTAGTGGGGATGTTATGGGATCAGTATAGCTCTTGAGATCCAGAGTGTATATGTATATCGCACCTCAGTTGTGCTTGAGTTTTGTAGCCTATGGCTTTATCAATCTCCCCAAGATGGTATTATGGACTTAGCGCGCTTATGATATATTCAATAATTTGTAATAGTGAGCAAATCATCTCCGCATTTATATCTTCTTATGTAACTTCTATGTGTGGATCGGGTGGCACGCTGCCACGGGTATGTTATTTGGATCGGGTTGCACGCCGCAACAGTCTAATGGTGAGAAGGGTTAATATGTATTTATTTTTCTTATGTTTTACTTCCTGTTTTCTGAGAAAAGTTCATATTAGTTGCGTGAGTTGAGTAGTCGCTTCCTGAGTCGTTTCTTATTATCATGCTCGAGTTATGGCCTATTGGCGCGATGTGGTATCATGTGAGGTTGTTGGTCATGTTTGGGGTGATTTGTTATCTGAGCAGTTCATAATGGGTGAGACGAGATTATCGGATTAGGAATCAGTGTGATAAGGTTATATGAAGTGTATATTAAAGAACAAATACCATTATTCAGGTTCATAATGAAGTGATGATTCTAGTCAAGATGAGGTATTCAAGGATTTGTTAACTCTGCAGTTGGGTATGAATTTCTGCATATCTCCTTCGTTGTGGTGGTATTTTCAGCATTATAGCAGGATGTATGTATATATATCATGAGGTGCATTGAGAGCATCAGATTCGTGGGATTTTGGCTATTAAGGTTTAGGGAGCGTCATTGTGGTTAGATGATGAATTTTGCGGTGCATGATGCTGATTCAGCAAAGGTAGGTAGTTATGTTCTGATATGTTGTGTGGCAGTCGATATAGTGTTTATATATTGGACTGGGCCTGGTAGAGGAAATTTCAAGTGTTGGAACTAGGTTCTGAGCTTATTATATAGATAAAAGAAGAATCTTTGGATTTGATTAAGCTAATGTACTCAACTGGGTGGTGGTAGCACGGGAAGGTGCTCGAGGTGTTAAACAGTGATTTCAGATAACTCCAGAGCAGTTCTTAGCACGTTCGAGGACGAACGTCGGTTTAAGTGGGGGAGAATGTAACGACCCGACCGATTGTTTTGAGCTCTAGCACGTCGTTCAACAGTTTGAAGTCGTGAGCAGGTCCATTTCAAGTATTATGACCCGTGGGCATGGTCGGAATTGAATTTCGGGAAGTTTAGAGTTGATTTGGAAAGAAAATTCGCGTTTCATAAGCCTTAAGTTGGAAGAATCAACTAAGATTGAAATTTTGAGTAAACGACCTCTGAATCAGGATTTGAGGGTTCCTGCAGGTTCGTATAATGATTTCGGACTTGGGCGTATGTCCGGATCGGGTTTTGGATAGCCCGGGAGCGTTTCGATGCATATTGTGGAAGTCAGCATTTTTGAAGAAATTTCTTAAGTTTGGCTTGAAGAGCATTTCAGTGATGTTGATGTCCGTTTGGTATTCCGAGTATGGTAATAGCTTTGTATGGTGATTCTGGAGTTGGGAGCGCAATCGGAAGTGCATTTGGATGGTCGTAGGTCATTTTGAAGTCATTTGGCTAAAGATAGAAATTTGAAGGTTCTTGAGAAGTCTGACCGGAAGTGGAAATTTTGATATCGAGGTCGGAATGAAATTTCGGAAGTTGGAGAAGGTCTGTAATGTCGAATATGACTTGTGCGCAAAATTTGAGGTCAATCGGACGTAATTTGATAGGTTTCGGCATCGGATGTAGAAGTTGGAAATTTCTAAATTCATAAAGTTGGTATTTGAGTGCGATTTGTGGTTTCGATGTTGTTTGATGTGATTTGAGGCATCGATCAAGTCCGCATTATGTTTTGGAACAGGTTGGTTTAATTGGACAGGGTCCCGGGGGCCTCGGGTAGATTCCGGGTGGTTAACGGATCAATATTTGAAGTTGAGGAAAGCTGAAGGTTGTTGTCATCTGGTGTGATCCGCACCTGCGAGGCTTTGGCCACAAGTGCAGAGCCGCAGGTGCAGCTAAAGGCGCCGCAGGTGCGAAATTGGGCTGGAGCCAAGGAGGCTGCAAGTGCGGGAGATTTGGGTGCACCTGCGGAAGCGCAGATGCGATAAGGGGGCCGTAGGTACGGAAATAGGCCTGGATAGATTGTTTTCTTAGCCAAGAATTTTTTGCCATTTCTTCATTTTTCTCTTGCTTTTGACGATCTTGGGAGGCTTCAAAGAGAGTATTTCTTCATTCAATGTCAAGGTAAGTAACTCATTCGTGTTTCTACGTTAAATACAAAATTATATGCATGGATTAGGAATGGAAATTGGTAGGAACTGGGAAATATTGAAGAAACCTAGAAAATGGAAATTGGATTTCTTTAGCCACGAATTGAGCATGAATAATTGAGTAAATTGTATATTTTAGTTAGTAAGGCTATGGGTAGAATATATCTTCGAGAAATTTCGGATTCCGGGCACGTGGGCCCGAGGGAATTTTGGTCATTTCACTAAGCGAGGTTGAGAAATTATATAATTTGGAATGGTTGCAAATATTAGAGTATATTTTAATTGGGTTGTCGTTGTTTGGATAGTTTTGGGGCGTTGTACGTCCGTTTGGAGTCATCGGAAGGGATTGGAGGCCGGTTATGGAATTTTGGAGCGAGGTAAGTCTCCTTTCTAACTTTGTGAGGGGGAATTATCCCCCTAGGTGAATTAATTAAGTATATGCTATTATCTTCGGGGGCTACGTACACACGAGGTGACGGGAGTCCATGCGTAGCTACTACTATGCCATGTTCGGGTAGCCTAGGACCCACTAGCATGCCATACTTGTTGTACCTGTGATCTTGTATGTGATATTAGACTGCTAATATAATCGAAATTGTAATTTAATGACTAAGGAAGATTAGAGTTTATTTTCTAAATCATCTAAAAAGAGAATTTATTTCCTTCGCGGGCAATTGTATTTCCGAATAAGGTTGTGTTATTAAACGTTATAAAAACTTGGCAAGTGAATTTCGAAAAAGGGATTTAAATATTTGTGGTTTTTAAAAGAGAAATCGATCATTTACTTGAGTATTTGTGTTCCCGGCGTATTCTGGGTGGATTGTTGATTGGGCGTGTCTGCATGTGACCACTTCGCAATTTACATTCCGCGAGCAGAGTATTATTTCTCCCTACTCTCATGGGAGAGGGTCGTTGGATCCTCGGCAGTGCATAGATATGATTATTATATTGAGAGGTGCACTTATGGGACGGGCCGTTCGATCCTCGGCAGTGCACAGAGAGGATTATTATATTGAGAGATGCACTTTTGATACGGGTCGTTCGATCCTCGGCAGTGCATAGACATGAGTATTTTATTGAGAGGTTCACTTTTGGTAGGGGTCGTTCGATCCTCGGCAGTGCACATAATTAATTATTATGACGGCTCATGCCGGTTGTCCTTATCCTGTAGGCGCATGCTAAATTGTTATACGTTTTTATGGATTTTTATAAGTGACAACATATTTTAAACAAAGAGAAAATGTTATTTAAAATATTTGGGGGAAAATGAGGAAGTGGTAACTGTTTGTTTATTCCCAGTATTTACTTGGATTTCAGTGCCTTATATGTATTGCTGTTTTGCTACCTTTACATGCCTACCGTGTTCATCGTATGCTGTTAATTAAGTTTCTAGCCCTCAGTGAGTGTCTAGTTCGACCTCTCGTCACTACCTCTCTGAGGTTAGGCAGGCGACTTACTGAGTACACGATGTTTTTGTACTCATGCTACACTTGTTGTCATTTTATTGCACAGGTACTTTCATAGAAATGTGGAGGATTTGGAGACTTAGGCGAGCTGCATCATCCGGAGGCGATCCGCAGCTGACAGAGTCTCCCTCGTATTGTATTTATTTTCATTTTAAATTTCCTTGTCCAATTTGTATTTCGGACAGGCTTTGTGATGATTGTATGAATTCTTAGAAATTGCTCATGTACTTGTGACACCGGGTTCTGGGATGTGTTGGTATATATTTGCTAAAGTGTAAAATTCAAACCGTTGTTTTACTTAATAAATTTTATTTAGTTAATATGTAATAAAGTGAAAGGAAATATTTTTCATAGATGTTAAAATCAAAAATTATTTCAATTAATTAATGATTGGCTTGCCTGAGAATGATGTTCGGCGCCATCACGACCTTATGGATTTTGGGTCGTGACAATTTTCAGCCCAATTAGATAAGGAATATGCTAATAAGATGCTACCCTAAAAATTCCCTATAAATACCCTATCATATTCTCTGAAAATACATATTTTTTAGACACTACTTTACCAGTGATTTTGAGACAGATTTTACATAAGAAAAATAAAAAAAAAAATCTGCACACGCACTACTCTGAAAAAATACATTTTTACTTTGAAAAGGCACAAAGAACATTCTGAAAATATAAAGATGAGCACAAAAAATGCTGAAAAATTGGTTCTCTTCTAGTTGAGTTATCTCTAAAAACTGGTTTCTTAGTTGTGACTTTTCTGCTTCAAAACTGATCCATCGAAGCTGTTTTTTCCTGGGTATTATTCTGGGATCTTGCTGGTCTATTTCTGTTGTTATTTGAGCTCTTAAATCCTGCTGTTTTCTGACCTTTATTTGGTCCCTTTTCTGGTTGTTCTTTTCTCCTTAAAAGGTATATAACCATTTTCTCTTTTAGATGAAATGAAATTTGTTTGCTCTGAACTCTTTCCATATCTGTGTATTTGTGTTTTAGCTTTAGTTTTTCAGACTATGTGTATTGTGATTGGCTTGCTTTTTCTGGATCGTATGAATAGATTATGTGTTTGAATCTTGTTTTGAATTTCTAGAGAATGACAGTATGTGCAAAAACTACATAGAGGTGGATCTGACCATCAATTGGTCAGGTTCACCCCAGAATAATGCATAACTTTTTTTATGTTCTGTTGGAAAAATCAGTAAAATCGCATGTATTGATCCTATGGTTAAAGCTATGAGAAACTCTAGTCTGATTAAGGCTGCAGTAGCATTAATTTATAATTGCTACTTAGTTTAGGACATTTATTTTTATGTATGATAAGAAATTGTATTTTATGACCATGTAAAAGTCTCAGCTTTGTGAAACAACTATCTCCCTCCCCGCTTCATTCTGGACTGTTGTAATAAACTGAATCATCTTATTATTTTCAATAACTTAGATTACTAAATTGAATATAGGAAATTGGGTCAGACTTGTAAAAGTGGCCCATTTAGCATGAACAAGTCTGAACCCAGGTCATTGGGCCTGGGTATAAACCCAATGATTTGGATAATTTACTGTAGTCCCAAAGTATTAATATATATTTGAATTAGTTAGAAACAGCTTTAAATTTTGTTCAAATTCCTTGTTTATATATATGTGTGTTTTGGTGTGGATGGATCTTGGGCCGGACAGCATGTTTCTTTTTTAGAAATTGTATAAAAGGTACTGGCCCAGTACGCTTAGCACGAAAACTAGGCCAGATTTCTAATACCCTCTAGAATAGCCCATGTTCTAAACTTGTACCTTCAAATAATTAATTTTAAAATAACTCGAAACAATCATACACGTTGTAATCAATTCGTGTCAATCAAATTCAAAACAAGCAAGTGGTGTTTAGAAATGGCTAAAATCGCGACGGGCCCAGTACTTAGCTATGAATCTGGGCCAGATTCAATACGGCCTAGACCTTGATTCTTAGGCTACCAAATTTAGATCTAAAAGACCTTGAACAAACTTAGACCTTGTAGTCCAAGAATATCTCTTTTAGACTAGTATTACAAACAACTTAGAAAAATAAATGAATAACAGTTTTGCTTCAAATAAGCACATAAATCATCAAGACCATAGTCATGATTACATAATCTACACTCAAGTGTGGCAAATCATGCCCCCGACCACAACTTCGAACAATAATAAAAATCACATGTTGTAAATCGCGGGTGCATTTTATGTGGCGCATTTAAAATGTGTCCAAAAACGACAGGTGCACACCATCATGACTTGTTTTAAGATAAATCCATAAATATTAAAAGCGGCTAAAAAGTAAGAAGGCTAAAAATGCACAATAGGTTTAAAAATATGTAAATAATTAGATAATTAGGCCAAATATTAACATTTTAGTGGTCGTGCTAGAACCACGGAATTCGGGAGTGCCTAATACCTTCTCCCGGGTTAACAGAATTCCTTACCCGGATTTCTGGTTCGCAGACATTTTAAACAGAGTCAAAATTTCCTCGATTTGGGATTTCAATAAATAAATGGTGTCCCATAACACCGTAAAAAAAAGTTCGGGTGGCGACTCTGAATTTAAGTAAATAAATGCCAAATTCGAATAATGTCACTTAAAGTGGAAAAAACTTCCCTAACCCCCCTTACCGAAGGAAAAAGGAGGTGTGACAGACTTGTCCGTACTTGGAATTATTTGACTTGTGTTGGCTTCTGATTGTTGGCTAGAATATTGTGGATTCGTTACTACGTCTTGTTTTTCCCTAGTTAAGTTGTTCTCTTTACACTTAGCATACTTTACCATGATTATTCCTTGTGAACGATGTTCTACTGTTTCTTTGTGAATTGAAGTCCTTGTATTGATGTATTCGCCGTGCTTTGTATTATTATCATTGTTGATTTGTATTTGATGTGGTGATGTACGAGTTTTCTGCCGTGCTATAATTGTTGTCTTGTTGTTGCGCTGCATATTTAGATTGGGACTACGGACGTATTCCGAAAGATACCCATGTACTGCATATTTAAATAGGGACTACAGACGTATTCCGGGAGATCCCCATGTACTGCATATTTAAATTGGGACTACGGACGTATTCCGGGAGATCCTCGTGTACTGCATATTTGTTTCAGGACTACGGACATATTCTGGGAGATCCCCCAGCACTACATATTGTTTTGGACTACGGACGTATTCCGGGAGATCCTTTGTACTGTATCATAAATTCTGAACTATGGGACTATTATAGTAGCCATATTCTATAACGGATCTATAATAAGCCAGTTAGAAGTGTCCTAACCTCATAAGAAGTTAGTACGAAGCTCTCACTGTGACGACCCGATCGGTCGTTCCATAGAATTTGCATTATTATTGTTGTTATTGCCTTGTCATAGGTTGGTATTACTGTTTATGATGTGTTAGAGTTGGTTGGCTCGGGTTCAGAATGTTGTAGTGAGAATTTAGTCACTTAGTCTTTTAAAATAGCCTTATAGTTGGAAAAGTCAACTGAGAGTTGAATTATTGGCAAACGACCTCGGAATGCGGATTTTATGGCTCGGGTAGCTTCGTTAGATGATTTGGGAGTTAGGAGTGTGTTCAGAATAATTTTGTGATGTCCGGTGAAGAATTAGGCTTGAATTGGCGAGAGTTAGTTTTTAGTGATTTCCGGTCGGCAGTGGAAAATAGGATATCGAGGTTGGAATGGAATTCCGACAATTGGAACAGGTTTGTAATCTCATTTTGGATATGTCTGAAAAATTTCAGGTCAATCGGAGTTGTTTTGGATAGTTTTGGCATCGTTGGTGGATTTTAGAAATTTCAAAGTTCTTAGGCTTGAATCCGATGTAAATTTGGTGTTTTGATGTTATTTTTGGTTTTTTGAGAGTGCAAATAAGTTTGAATGATGTTATAGGATATGTTGGTAGGCTTGGTTGGGGTCCCGAGGGGCTCGAAATTTATTTCGGTTGGTTAACTGGCATTTTTGGACTTAAAGAAAGAGCTGGTTTTCTTGTTTTTGTGCAGCAGGGATTTGTGCATCGCGATCACATGGCAAAGGCAAAATTGTGCATTGCGATCGCATGAATCAGGCTGCGATCGCGATTGCGTGAATCGGGGTGCGATCGCGTAGGTTTGGAAGAAGGTGAAGTGAGATCGCGTGGGTTAGGTCGCGATCGCGTAGGGTCATGACAGGCGCGTGGGGGTGAGGTCAAAGGGTCTTCGCGATCGCGTGAATCTGGTCACGATCGCGTGAGGTTCAGCTGCTGTGAACCGCGATTGCGTGGCTTTTGCCGCGATCGCAGTGAAGAAATCACTGGGCAGTATTTAAATAAACCCTCCGCAACTTAAACCCTTTTTTCACCATTTTTGTACGGACAGAGAGGTTTGGGGGCGATTTTTGAAGAGGGAAATCAATGTTCTTTGTAAGTGTTTTGATCATTAAAACTCGTTTATGGGTGATTACAGGACATAATTTCAGCATTTAATTCATGAAAATCAGTAGAAAAAGGTGGGTTTAGGGCTTGAGATTATGAGACCTTTAGGGGTCGATTTGAGGGGTCAAACGAACTCCGAATTCGATGTTCTTTATATGTACGGACTCGTGAGATGATGAAGAACAGTTTTCTATAAAAATTTCTGAGTTTCGGGATGCGTTCCTGGGGGTCAGGTTTTGACCAATTTCGGGTTTTTGAGCTAAATTTAATATTTTTCGATTGAAATTTATTCCTTAAGCATAAATTGATGATAAAAAATCTGAACTTGGTAGATTTGGAGCCTTCGGAAGTTGATACGAGAGGCAAGCATGTTGCGGAATAGTTTCCGGGCTAGTTTTGAGGTAATTAATATCTTTAAATCCTGTCCTGAGGGTATGAAACCCCGGACTATGCACCCTTTAACGGGTTTTGGAATGCAAAGGTTGAAACTTTGGAAATATATTCCCTATTTAGGCGACTATTGAGTTGCTAAACCGATTTTTAAGCCTATGCTTAATAGTATTGGTATATTTTGATATGATTTGGGCAGTAAGCCATGTTTGGGGCCTAGTGCCGATCTGTTTACCCCTTGGGGGCTGTTTTCACTGTTTTCTTCACTTGATATGTTATTATTTTCACTCAGTCTTTTCTTAATAATTTTTTTGGACACTCAGAGTATTTTGAAACTATTTCTTGAAAATGAAACACTATTTTTGGGTCGAGAACTCGGTATATTTATAGCCTGAAGGGCAAGTTGAGAGTGTCTGACTGAGTGAGGTTGCAGGCTTATATTGTGAGGATGTTATGATATGAGTGAGGCTGGGGGCCTATATTGTGAGTGATTTATGCCATGATGTGGCTTGTGATAGCGCTTGGGTTGTAGGAGCCCTTCCGGAGTCTGTACACACCCCCAGTGAGCGCAGGTACCTAATGAGTGATGCCCGCGGGGCTTATGCTGAGTGATTGTGAGGATGCATGATGGGTTGTTATTGAGTGACTGTGAGAATTCTTGATAGGCTGTTACTGAGTGACTGTGAGGATGCCTGATGGGCTGATATTGAGTGATGGTGAGGATGCCTGATGGGCAATGGTTACGATAAATGATTTGGCCCGAGGGGCAGTTTTATGAAGATTCTTACTGAGTTTTGTACTATGATTTACTGCGTTTTTCAAACTAATTTTTACTGAGGATTTCACTAAGATATATTGATATTATACTTGTTTTCAAAGGATTCTGGAACTGGTTTTGAACTTATGTATTTGTTGAATACTACTTGGTGACTTGGTGTTTTTACTGGTTTTGTGAATTGGTGTATCTGTGTTGTGTGTTTTATATTTCTCAAACTATGATTTATTTTCATTACTACTGAGTTGGCGTACTCATCATTACTCCATGTGCCCCTGTGCATAGATCCAGGTACCAGTTCGGAGCAGTAGCTGTCTTCGTTCATTAGTAGCAGATTCACGGGATTTCGAGGTAGCTGACCAGCGTCCACAGCTTCTCCATTACCCTTCCTTATATAGTATTAGCTTTTGATTCGTAGACATTATAACATTAGCAGAGTTAGAATTATTTTCGTAGATTCTCATGATCATTGACTTCAGTCTTGGGAGGTTTTGTTTAGACTGTTAGATTATTAATGGGGCGTAAAGACTTAAATAAATGGTTTTATATTGCTTGTTTCTTGTTATTAATTTTTGAAATATTATAATGTAAGAGAATGGATAGTTATGTGATGGTTGGCTAGCCTAGTTCCACGATAGGCGTCATCACGACCTGTTAGGATTTGGGGTCGTGACAAGTTGGTGTCAGAGCTCTAGGTTACATAGGACTCAACGATCATGAGCAGGTTTAATAGAGTCTTGTAGATCGGTACGGAGACGTCTGTGCTTATCTTCGAGAGGCTGCAGAACCCTTAGGAAACATTCCACATTCTTGAATTCTTGTCGTGCGAATCTGTTTTATTTATCCAAAGCGTAACTCTTCGAATTCCTTCCATGTATTCGAATGCGCACGCGAGCGCTTAGTATCAGCTGTCCGTCATTGGCTTGTGACTTCCATGGGTGAGATGTGATTTTTAACATGTTAATAATGGGCCAGTCAGAGGGACTTGAGGCCGGATTTTGTCTGTCGCTTGAGTGTTGAGATTTCATTTGGGTGAGCACATGTGTTGAGGGACTTATATGTCCTTTTGTGTCCTGATTGATGGAACTTTGTGACTAGATGACTACATGGTGAGTGTGATCGGATAGTTAGATGTATTCAGGTTGTTTGATGACCAAAATGAATTGGCGGGAGATGTGGCAAGAACCATTGATTATTTGACTTCTGTATTGAGTTAGAATATAGTTTCGAGTTACGAGTATTGAAGGACCCCTCGTGTAGTTTAGTTGTGGAGTGAAGTGGGTTTTCCTTTTATGTTCTAAGTTCCGATGATGTCTTTTGAGCTGACCAATGCCCCAGCAGTGTCTATGTATTTGATTGCCGGTGTATTCAGCCGAGTTATAACTCCTTTGTTATTGTATTTATTGATGGCATCATGTCGTACTCTCGTAGCCAGTGATAGCATACTCGGCATTTGATGATGGTATTACAAGGATATAGAGAGGAGAAGCTTGTGCGAAGTTCTCTAAGTGCGAATATTTGGCTCAGTTCAAAAGAATTCTTGGGACACGTGGTGTCCAGTGAAGGTATCTATGTGGTCAGACGAGTGTGAGTAGAGCTTCCAGAAGCTCAATATTTTCTTGACCTCGGCTCCAGTGTTAGTATTGTCATCAGCTTCAGGTTCTTATACTGCTAAATGGGATGTCTTGGGGGCAGGCAGTGGTTGTGTTCTAATGTAGGAAGGTATAGTAATTGCGTGATGGCTATGATTTTCAGAAGTGTATAGGGAGATAACATTTTGAGATTAAGCAGGTAGGGGTATCTCATGCGGGTTGTCTTGAGGTGTGTGACCCTTATGTTTATCTGTAGTAAGTTCTTTTCTACCAGTAGATGATGTATGTTGTAATTTGAGTTTAGCTTGCTTGTGGGAGTTGGCATGATCATTACAATGGTGAATGTGAGATTTGCATACGGGTTGAGGGTTAGATGGTCTGGGTCATAGGAGCGTATGAAGAATTTAGTTTAATTCCACCACAATATGGTGGCAGTGATAATGTGTGGGCATCGTGAGTTATTGTTTGTATTTATCCTTGGCTTTGAGACAAGTGGGGGAGTTCGTTATTGATAAGTTGATTACACGACTATGTGTTGTATTGGTTTCGGTTCGAGGTATATTGGTGAATCAGTTATTGCCTTGCAGAGGTGGAGTCTGGGAATGGCTCGAGTAACGGGAAATTCTTCAATACAGGTTTTAATGTACCTTACGGATAATGGAATTTATTGAATGATTGAGTTGTACTTGAAAGGGTAGTGTGTGCAATGTATGAGTTTGATTCTTGCTTCAAAGGTGTGGATTGTTGTCCTAGTATGTGGATTGCAAGCGGGATCAGGTCGTTCTGTTTACTTGGTTAGTGTAATTGAAATTGCGTAGAGTAAATGACATTCGAGAATGGTTCAGATGGATTCAAGGTTATATGTAGAGATCAAGGATCTTCAAGGTGTGAGAAGGGCTAGAACTGAGATTTACGGGGAAGGTGTCAAGCCTTGTGATGTATTTGCTTTATCATGGATTCTATCCATCAATATCAGTAAAGTGAAGGTAATGACTTTAAATTCGCAGAACGTCTCTTCAAGGTAAGTATTTCTAATGTGGTGCATTTGGGGATAATTGAGGGAGTATTCAGCGGCTTATGAGCCTTAGACGGTATATTTTTATGCTTGGGTTTCATGTGGTGAGTCTGGATTGAGAATTTCGGTATTATGGAAAGGAGAATTATCAATTCGAAGGTAAGTCAGAAGGAACTTGGATAAATAGGACAACTTGGTAGTAGGTCAGATCGGCATGATAAGGGATATGGTTAGTTCTTTGGGTTTTATGAGGTAATGAGTTGTTATAGGTGTGTCTTAGCATTTCGCTTGGGATTTGGTGGCATGCGGTATTTTGTGTATAGTGGAGAGTGGCATATGTGAGGTTACGGTTTAGTTCAAGAAGAAAGGTCAGAACTGGCAGTTTCAGATGATTAGGTAAAGGATACCACTATTGGGTGGTTAGATGAGAGTATACATTCATTAAGGACAATGTGTTTAAGGCAATATGTTCGAATAAGGGTGCTTCATTGGTGTTACGACGCTCTCTTATTGGAACAACTGTTGATATTCATGGTATCTTGGTGACACAGAGGAATTATGGGGGTATCCCTCGTGGAATGATTGAGCATCAGGGATGTGTTATATATTTGAGTGGTGGAATTGGGATCAGATATGGTAATTGGTGCGCCTCATGGATTTTGAGACTGGGAGTTTTCATGAAAAGATTATTTTTGTATTTGTGAACTACGAGGATGCGAGCAAACCTAGCCAGGTGTTAGTATATGTCATGATTCAATCATTATGAACGTTCGGAGAGTTATCTACCTGTTGTGGGTGACCAGAGTTGACTTAGAGTTATTAGTAGGCCAGTATGGATGTGTTCTACACCGAGTCGGGATTGTTGACCCCAAATTACTATTGTTGAGGGATGTACCATTCGATTGTCATTGAGCTTATTCGTGTTTTGAAGTGATCTATGAGTTACCTTTCGGTGTTTCGAGGAGTTGTGATCGTTGGTTATATATGTGCATAGGGTGTAGTTCTATCGGGGCTTTATAGCGAGATTTGAGTAAGGCAAGTAATGAGGTGTTGCAGGATTGAGACATGTTAGCTATGTTCTTTCTGGTTCGGGCGGCATGGTATCGTCCGATTTCCCTGTGGTTATGGAAATGAACTTTGAGTAATTGATGCCGAATTTCGCATGGTTATTGATTTGAGCAAGGTAGCTTGGAGTATGTCATGTGGTCCAGTGGTTGGATGGGATCACAGTTTGCAGCTGAGTTAGGTAGAGGTATGATCCTTGGTGTCGGATTTGTGTGATATGGTTTCACGATGTGTATCAGGCTTTTAGCATGATGTGGTAATGGAAAGAGTAATGGCAGGATATTCCTCTAGTGTGAGTCTTCTTTATTTAATGAATTGAGCTCTTGGGATGTTGTTATTGAGCTCACGAGTTGCACAAGTTATGGCTCTGGATGGTATTGATGCTGATCGGATGAATGGTTGCTGGTTTTTACGTGTCGCTTTCATCAACGGCACCATATGAAGGTGTTTAAGCGAGGTTTTGTTTGATAAGAGGCTATTTACCGGAATTGGGTTGTTATGAGAAGCGATTGGGATTAGGATTCATTGCTATGAGTGTTGAGTCATGCGGTATATTATGTGATTTCATCTTGTGTTGTGAATATGGCTTGATACAGCGTGTTCGGACTATTCAGGTTATCGTCGTGGAAATTTGATCTTGTGAATGGACTCAGAAGTGGAAATTTAGTTCTAAGGTTTATGGGTCAAGATTGGATTTCGAAATTTCAATTGTGTGCTATTAGACCTATATGGGGTAAGGTGAAGTGGAATCACCTCCGAATATATGCATGGTAGGTTGCACAACAATTTTGGTGGTGTTTGGAACAACTCTGGGCACGTTAGAGGACGAACGTATGTTTAAGTGGGGGAGAATGTAACGACTCGATCGGTCGTTCCATAGAATTTGCATTATTATTGTTGTTATTGCCTTGTCATAGGTTGATATTACTGTTTATGATGTATTAGAGTTGGTTGGCTCGGGTTCAGAATGGTTGTAGTGAGAATTTAGTCATTTAGTCTTTTAAAATAGCCTTATAGTTGGAAAAGTCAACTGAGAGTTGACTTATTGGTAAACGACCTTGGAATGCGGATTTTATGGTTGGGGTAGCTTCGTTAGGTGATTTGGGAGTTAGGAGTGTGTTCAGAATAATTTTGTGATGTCCGGTGTAGAATTAGGCTTGAATTGGCGAAAGTTAGTTTTTGGTGATTTCCGGTCGGCAATGGAAAATAGGATATCGGGGTCGGAATGGAATTCCGACAATTGGAACAGGTTTGTAATGTCATTTTGGATATGTCTGAAAAATCTCAGGTCAATCGGAGTTGTTTTGGATAGTTTTGGCATCGTTGGTGGATTTTAGAAATTTCAAAGTTCTTAGGCTTGAATCCGATGTAAATTTGGTGTTTTGATGTTAGTTTTGGTGTTTTGAGAGTGAAACTAAGTTTGAATGATGTTATAGGATATGTTGGTAGGCTTGGTTGGGGTTCTGAGGGGCTCGAAATTTATTTCGGTTGGTTAACTGGCATTTTTAGACTTAAAGAAAGAGCTAGTTTTCTTGTTTTTGTGCAGCAGGGATTTGTGCATCGCGATCGCATGGCAAAGGTTGCGATCGCGTAGAACACTCTGAGGGCCAGGTAAAATTGTGCATCGCGATCGCGTGAATCGGGGTGTGATTGCATAGGTTTGGAAGAAGGTGAAGTGTGATCGCGTGGGCTAGGTCGCGATCGCGTGGGGTCATGACAGGCGCGTGGGGGTGAAGTCAAAGGGTCTTCGCGATCGCGTGCATCTGGTTGCGATCGCGTGAGGTTGAGCTGCTGTAAACCGTGATCGCGTGGCTTTTTTCGCGATCGCAGTGAAGAAATCACTGGGCAGTATTTAAATAAACCCTCCGCGACTTAAACCCTTTTTTACACCATTTTTGTACGGACAGATAGCTTTGGGGGCTATTTTTGAAGAGGGGAATCAGTGTTTTTCATAGAGGTAAGTGTTTTGATCATTAAAACTCGTTTATGGGTGATTATAGGACATAATCTCAGCATTTAATTCATGAAAATCAGTGGAAAAAGGTGGGTTTAGGGCTTGAGATTATGAGACCTTTAGGGGTCGATTTGAGGGGTCAAACGGACTCCGAATTCGATGTTCTTTATATGTACGGACTCGTGAGATGATGAAGAACAGTTTTGTATAAAAATTTCTGAGTTTTGGAACGCGGGCCCGGGGTCGGGTTTTGACCAATTTCGGATTTTTGAGCTAAATTTAATATTTTTCGATTGGAATTTATTCCTTAAGAATAAATTGATGATAAAAAATCTGAACTTGGTAGATTTGGAGCCTTCGGAAGTTTATACGAGAGTCAAGCGTGTTGCGGAATAGTTTCCGGGCTAGTTTTGAGGTAAGTAATATCTTTAAATCCTGTCCTGAGGGTATGAAACCCCAGACTATGCACCCTTTCACGGGTTTTGGAATGCAAAGGTTGAAACTTTAGAAATATATTCCCTATTTAGGCGACTATTGAGTTGCTAAACCGATTTTTAAGCCTATGCTTAACAGTATTGGTATATTTTGATATGATTTGGGTTGTAAGCCATGTTTGGGGCCTAGTGCCGATCTGTTTACCCCTTGGGGGTTGTTTTCACTATTTTCCTCACTTGATATGTTATGATTTTCACTCAGTCTTTTCTTGATAATTGTTTTGGACACTCAGAGTATTTTGAAACTATTTCTTGAAAATGAAACACTGTATTTGGGTCGAGAACCCGGTATATTTATAGCCTGAAGGGCAAGTTGAGAGTGTCTAACTGAGTGAGGCTGCGGGCCTATATTGTGAGAATGTTATGATATGAGTGAGGCTGCGGGCTATATTGTGAGTGATTTATGCCATGATGTGGCTTGTGATAGTGCTTGGGCTGTAGGAGCCCCTCCGGAGTCTGTACACACCCCCAGTGAGCGCAGGTACCTAATGAGTGATGCCCGCGGGGCTTATGCAGAGTGATTGTGAGGATGCATGATGGGTTGTTACTGAGTGACTGTGAGGATGCCTGACGGGATGATATTGAGTGATGGTGAGGATGCCTGATGGGAAATGGTTACGGTAAATGATTTTGGCCCGAGGGGAAGTTTTATGAAGATTCTTACTGAGTTTTATACTATGATTTACTGCGTTTTTCAAACTGATTTTTACTGAGGATTTCACTGAGATATATTTATACTATACTTGTTTTCAAAGGATTCTGGAACTGGTTTTGAACTTATGTATTTTCTGAATACTACTTGGTGA
The DNA here is from genome assembly GCA_005239505.1 of Nicotiana paniculata. Taxonomy (NCBI): domain Eukaryota; kingdom Viridiplantae; phylum Streptophyta; class Magnoliopsida; order Solanales; family Solanaceae; genus Nicotiana; species Nicotiana paniculata. The sequence goes on from ML331865.1 coordinate 41,272, forward strand.
CTTGGTGTTTTTACTGGTTTTGTGAATTGGTGTATATATGCTGTGTATTTTATATTTCTCAGACTATGATTTATTTTCATTACTACTGAGTTGGCGTACTCATCATTACTCCATGTGCCCCTATGCACAGATCCAGGTACCAGTTCGGAGCAGTAGCTGTCTTCGCTCATTAGTAGCAGATTCACGGGATTTCGAGGTAGTTGACCAGCGTCCACAGCTTCTCCATCTCCTTTCCTTATATAGTATTAGCTTTTGATTCGTAGACATTTATAACATTAGTAGAGTTAGAATTATTTTCGTAGATGCTCTTGATCATTGACTCCAGTCTTGGGAGGTTTTGTTTAGACTGTTAGATTATTAATGGGGCGTAAAGACTTAAATAAATGGTTTTATATTGCTTGCTGCTTGTTATTAATTTTTGAAATATTATAATGTAAACGAATGGGTATTTATGTGATGGTTGGCTAGCCTAGTTCCACGATAGGCGCCATCACGGCATGTTAGGATTTGGGGTTGTGACACTCACGAGATTGTGTAAATAGGTGCATGTTTTATAATTGAAGTTCAAGACGTGGATGTGAATTACACCTATGTGGATGGGAGGTCATGAAAGAGATAGAAGATGTGATATGAGACTTTAAGGTAAGTAAGGTAGAGGTGAACAATGTACGAGATTCTCAAACGCAGAAGGTTGAGAATAGTCCATACTTTGGATAGAAGGCTAGAAGCGCGGGATTCAATATCCAAGACTGATAGCGGCATCGTCAGCGGCATATCCTCCAGCCTAATATTCCGGAATAACATAAGGGAATCTATGGTGCAAGTAAGTTGAAGGAAGGTTGCGTATAGTATTAATAGATACGTAGAGGTTGCAAGCTAAAGTATAGTAAAGCGACAAGGTTTTATGACAGGAGTAAGGATGAGAAAGGGCGAGTAAGAAGGTGACGAGAATGTATAAGTCCTCGAGATTAAGCCCATGAAAACAAGAGAGCTAATGGTTTCTCTAAGTTATAGAAAGTTCAGTATAGCCTGAATGAACTCAAAGGAATCTAAGACTAACAGCATCTAGAGTGGAATGAGGGTGTGATTGTGATAGAAAAAGGATTATGTTTGGGCCTTCATTCGAGTAATGACTTGAAGAGGATTTCATGATTTGTACAGGATTAAAATATCCATGTAAGGTGAGTCATATTAGCATGTTATAAAATACGGTTATGGAAGTATAGTATCGCCCCTAGGTGGATCAATCTAACTACCCCAATATCCCTAATGCGACATGAGCCCTAGCGGCAGTGTTACATAAGAGATCAAGTTATCAGTGGTAGATGATGAATAAGCATTAAGGTGAATCAACAATAGATGGATGGAAGCTCAACAGTATGAGATGAAATTAGACCATCAATCTTAAGGATAAATAATAAGAGTAACCTGGAGTTGGTTGCAGACCTCCGAACGATAAATCAAAGTAAGAATTATGGTATAGTATGACCTACATAGATGTACTAAAGTCATATGAATGGATAATCAGGTCTATGAAATAAGATATATCCATATTCTCAAGTTCTACAAAGTACCGAGCAAAGAACTTCAATACACCTATAGATGCCCAGAGAGGCATCCTACTAAGCCTTGTATATGTTTACAAATAATACCTAGAGATTGGATAAAATCTGGAGGAAAAAGGGGAGAAGAGTCTCATAAGCGCACTTACAAGGTCAGTATCATAGAGGCCGCATGATAGAAGGTAACAAGAGTTACGAGATTGGAAATAATTCGATCGCAAGTCATGGCGTGGGAAAAAGGCCTAAAGGGAGGAATGCCCTGGCCTTTGGATTTATTCAAAGAACAGTTGCCTAAATGGAAAGGAGAATATGAAAGTATTCGCAAGAGCTATGGGTTATGAGAATGATAAGTGCATCTGTCAACATTCAAGACGAATGTTCCAAATGGGGGAATGATGTTACGCCCCGCAATATTACATCAATATTTCGTCCCACAGTATTATATTACGATGATGTTACGCCTTGCAGTACTACATTACGATGATGTTATGCTTTGAAGTATTAAATTACGACGATGTTGCACCCTGTCGTGTTGTACGTTGAATTTGTCGTAAGGTAATTGACATTAGTGCAAGGAAAAGATTATTTGGAAATTATAAGATATGCTATTTCAAACAAGTGATAAGTAAATTCATGAAGGTGAGAGGGGGAGCAAGTCAAAGAAAATGAATTTTCGTCCAAGTTTGGCATGTTGGGATAAAATAGGGCCCGAGCTAAAATACTCGGTATTTATGGACTATTGTCGTACGAGGTACCACATGACCATGATAATAAGGTGTATAAGGTATGTGAAGAGTGAGTAGTATATTAAGTAAGTGAAAATAATTTTCAATTATTTAGGTAATTGGTTAATTATCATGTAACAGACATTACCAAATTAATTATTAAAATATGAGATAAGACTAACACACCCCCAAAACGTGGCAGTAAGAGTGGAAGGGCTCAAAGTCCAATTATGTGACTCTTGAACCTTTTTAAAATGTGGCACACTTAAGACCCTTACCACGTATTGAGGGCCTCACTTTGCTGGCCATTAATTTCTGCATCTTCACTCAACATTCTAAAGTTAAAGTCTTAAAGTAAGGATCCTCATATGAGACACTATTATTCAAGTGTTTGGTATATACCGTATATGCATGTGTGTTGTCTAGTCTTCTCTAATGGTCTTTCCAAGTTCTTTGCTCTTGATCTTAATCTCTTCAAATTTCAACAAAACTATCCATACCATTTTACATCATTTTCTAAAGAGCTTAACTCAAGCTTTTCATAGTTACTTAAGGAGAGGTTTCGGCCAAGATAGTCTTTGCATAAGCAACGAGCTTTTCATACAACTTGTTCCGTGTTTTGTCGCAATTAACGTGTGTTAGAGAATTATCAAGAAAATCGACTCAGGTATATTAAGGCTATCTCTTCTTTCTTTTGGCATGATCCATACAATACAAATGAAACGAGCAAAATACGCAACTTTCATAAATGACTCTATTCATAGAAATACTAGGGGTACCTATATTCTTTATTCCCCATGTAAATTATTATTATATCTTATGTTCATGGGTCTCATAAAAATACGTATTTGATAAATTTTATCCGAAAGGCATATTGATTGTTTATGGCATTCCGAGAAAAGGTTATTAACGTATTTCTTATGCATTTCATGCATTTATACATGTGCATTGACCCATGAGCAGATGGCGTTATATATACGTATATATGTATATTATATTTATATGGGATATGGAAAAAAGGTTACGGCGTTATATACGCACCACCACCTGATCAGCTGGCATACGTTGATGATTTGCCCACAGTGGTCGAGATGATATGACGGGATGCCCTCAGAGGCCTGATGATGTTATGAAACATGTACGTATGAACGACATGACATTCATACGCATATGAATGACACTATAATTATTTCATTAATTACAGAGTTATCCAGACTTACAAGTTGAGTCATTTACTCTATATTTCTTCCATGTCTGTTATGTACTTATTTATGTGCCTTACATACTCGGTGTGAACAACTAATTTTTGACCACATCCAAATTCTACACTATTTTGCTGTAAATATTAATTTTAGGCCTAATTTTAATATTTTAAATTTTTATCTTACTCTTAATAGGTTTTATTTAACAGAATTAAAAACAACAAAAATATTCACATTCTTAGAATATAAGATTTGTTCCTATGTTTAAATAGAAGAATATATATACATATATATATATGTATATATATATATATATGTGTATATATATATATATATATGTCAACTTGGTTTCTTCTAATTTAAATGTAAGTTATAATAGTATTTTTTGTTGATTAATATAATTTAAATCTTTGTATAAATAGTGAGTTTCTTATTTATATAACATCTTTAAGTTTAAGAATAAGTTGGTTGATATATATATATATATATATGTATGTATATATACATGTGTATTTTATCTTCTTTAATTTAATTTTTTTTTAAAGGTTTAAGAAAAAATTAAATAAATAAAAAACGAAAAAAAAAAAGAGAATTAAATATATTTATATATAATATAAAATAAATAAAAAATAATAATAATAATAAAACCACTTTCCCCACTTCCCCATTACACTCACAACAAACACCCCCACAAACAATCACCCTATTTCTCTCCACTTCTCATGTCTTCTACCCATGATCACACACTCACACCCACATCTCACATCCCAACTCCCCACATCCCAACTATCTCCTCAATCTAATCCCATATACATACACATTATTATAAAATAAAAAAAGAGAACAAAACAAAAGGGGGGATTTTTCTGAAAAAAGAAGCAGAGAAAGACACGAAAGGAAAAAAAAATCTGAAAGAGAAAGAAAAAAGAAAAGAGAGAAAGGAAGGAAAAAGAAAGAAAAAGAAAGAAAAAGAGAAAGAGAGGAACGGAAGAAGAGAAGAAAAGAAAAATAAAGAAGAAAAAGGATAGGAAAGAAAAAAGGAGAAAGAAGGAAAAGAAACAAAAAAAAACAGAAAGAAGAAGAAACGGAAAAGAAAGAAGAGAACAAAAGAAA
>ML331866.1:0-96033 GCA_005239505.1 Nicotiana paniculata
AGAAAAGTCTTTCATTCGGAACCTGTCCGGCAAAAACTGCTCCAGAATAACCACCCGATGACTGGGGGTATTTTTACTACGCACAACCTCGTTTTTTGGAACGTCTACAACCTTCACGTACATCTCCAATATTGTGATTAAAAGAAATTCCCGAAATTCATCCGGAGTCCTCAGAAAATCACTCAAAGTTTCATCATCGTCGATGTTAAACTCCGAGTAAAAAGTAACCCCTTGCGGAGTGACGGAATATGGATATCGTCCGGTTACTTTAAGTAATACTGAACGTTTGCTCACACCCATTTTTTTGCATAACAACGATATCAATTNAAGTTATTTTCCATCACAACCTCACCCCCCCAATGTAATGAAACTCGTATTCTACGCTCTTCAGACATAATGAAAAGATGCTTGAGAATTTTAACAACAATAAACGTTTGATCAAGAGTTGAAAATATTTTGTGATTGAATGAAATGCAATTCTAACCACTTTATATAGAATGCCTGGCCGGTGAATTTTTTTTTTTTAATTTGTATAGCGCCAATGTAGTAAGCACTATACGCTTTTTGAATTATTGGTGGGCCCAGGAAGCAGGTATAACACCACAGTACAAGGCGCTACACAGGTATAACGCCGGATACTATGGCGTTATACATGTGTCAGAAGGTATAACGCCACATACTATGACGTTATACCTGGTCTGAAAGATTCAGAAGGTATAACGCCATAGTATATGGCGCTATACACTAACGGCACAGTTACCGTTAGTGTATAGCGCCATATACTATGGCGTTATACATAGATCCGTTCTATGTTTTTTTTTGGACCTATTTTAGTTCTACTTGTGCAAAAAAGACCTACTTGGATTCCGCGCCCCCCAGTGATACATAATACAGTGTATCTATGTTCCATGCATGAGAACCATCCACGAAAAATTCTGGGGAATTCGCACAAGCCTGTACAAACAGTGTACTATCCATGAAGGAGCAGTGATTTTGCTCCAGGTTTTGGGTGATTTCCACTGCTTGTTTCTTACCACCATTGCTTGAATATCTTCCTGAGTTGTCCTATAATATAGTCCAGTATGGGTGTTAGCCCATTTTACTCCCAATTTGTCCGTATGAAGCTGCCAATTGAGACATGCTGGAAATGTGGACGTTCCAGCTGTGTTGTTTTTGTCTCCATTTTCGTGTGCTGTCCATTTGGTTTGCCTTGAGTCCCTTGCACTATGTGATAGCTCTTTTTATTGTGTTATGTAGCAGTGCTAGAGATTTATGCCTAAAAGGAGCCCTTGTTCCCATAATCAATCTCCAAAGGCAGTGCTTGACAATGCATGAGCTTTGCTTTTTCCAGAAATTCTTCCTCATGCTTGTGCATGTCACCTTTTCTTCCTCAAGAGAATGAGCACACAGTGCTAATACCACCCATAGAGGTCATAATAAGTGACAAGGCATGAGTACAGTAATGTTTTCTGCAAAAAAAAAAAATAAAGTTAGTGAAAAAATTAATCAACACCATCTCCTCCTCAAGGATTTGATGATGTTGATCCTGCTCAATTTCCAGCTCCATCACCAACCCCTTGGACCTTTTCTTCATCTCACCCCCTACATCCTCACCTTGACCCTCAAATAAGGACATTGAAGTTTATCTCCATTAACTAATCTCCTATCTTGAGTATCAAGATGATAAAATGAGTGGCATTCTATGAATCCTTGATCTAAGGCATAGCTTGCCAAATGATCAGCCAGCTTATTCCCCTCTCGATATATATATGCAATATTCTACCATTACACATAATCATCATTTTCCTTATTTCATCCACTTCTTCATCTATAACCCAAGGTGGCTTCCGAATCCCTTCAATCACATTTTTGAGCAACATAAAATCCGTTTGGAGCCATATATTACATATGTCATTAGCAAGGCAGTGTTTCAATGCCTCCAGTATAGCTAAAGCTTCTGCCTTGGTATTAGTCACCTCTTGAATTTCTTTCCCAACTACATACATCAAATCTCCATACTCATCCCTCATACAAATCCCAATCGAACTCCTTCCTAGATTACCTTTAGAGGCCCCATCCGTATTGATTTTAATCCACCCTTGCATAGGGAATTCCCATAACACTTTACTAACCTTCAACTTAGGAGTATAGCTTTCCATCATTCTCAACACGATTGGTAGATACAATCTCTCCATGTTTGTAGCGATTTCTCCTCTTCCATAATTTTCATACAATAACACTAGGCAATGCTTGAAATATGGGCTTGAGTCTAGGAATTACCTCTATAATCCAACACTTGACAATAGCTTGGTGTAAACTCAATCCTTCAATGGACAAACCTGCATGAGAAAATAAATAATTCCGCACTCTCGATGTCGTAAATGAATTGAAGAACACATGAGCTACTGTCTTTTCCTTTGGATCAACACAACACCAACATTTTGATGACATGAAATATCCCATACGCCTTAGTGTATCATCTAGAGGCAATTTTCCTTCCACAACTTCCACATGAAAAAAATTATCTTGAAAGGTAGTCCTCTAATCCACATATTGGCATATGTTATGGCTGGATCCCTTCTCCTACGCAAGTACTCCCAGGCAGATTTCACAGTTAAATTCTCCCTATTTTCCAAAGTCCGTATTGGCTTGTCCAGTTCATCAATCATAATTGGACAAGGCATATTGTGAATAATATGTGTGGCCAGTTCTTCCGGTAAAATCTCTCTAATCTTCTCCTCATCCCACATTCCATCTACCATTACATCATTCACATTATGTATTGTTTCATCAACAAAGAAATTTAGAGGAGTGACAAAGTAAAGAGCTCCCAATCCTGTCCAATTATCAAACCAAAAAAGGGATGATCCCATTTTTAGTTTCCACACTATTAAATGTTTCACAAGATCCCAACACTCCAACATTTTCCTCCAAACATGTGACCCATCTCTCCATGGTACTACAACGACATTCAATTTCTTGCAATATGTTTGGCTTATAAAAAAACTCCAGAAGGACGGCTTGGTCCTAAAATTTCACCATAATTTAAAAAATAGGGCCTTAGACATGTCATGTAAAGATCGAAATCCTACACCTCCTTCCTCATAAGGCAGACATAGATTATCCCATGATGCCCAATGTCTAGCCCTTCCATCAATAAAATTACTCCAATATAACCTAACAAATATCTTGTGTAGTTTATTAATTACATTGGCAGGTGGGTTTACGGTAGAGAGCAAGTGCATGGGCATGCTTTGTAGAACACTGGTGATCAATACTGCCCTTCCTCCAATAGACAATAGCTTCCCTTTCCAAGCTTGTAACTTATCAAGAACCTTAGTGATTAAACCCTCATAATAATCCATCTTTCTCCTTGCATAAAATATAGGGCAACCAAGGTATGTGAATGGGAAATCTTGCCTCCTAATTTCAGTTATTCTCTCAATCTTCCCCACTACTTCATCACTTGTTGAATGGTGTACATACACGGCTGATTTGTCTTTGTTGATCAATTGTCCAGAAGCAACTTCATAAGCATTCAAAACCTCCATAATTAATCTCAATGAGGTTGCATCTGAAGAGGAGAATACGATAGTGTCATCCGCATATGCTAGGTGGTTGATCTTAGGACTCCACTTAGGCAATCTAAAACAACAAAAATACAAATTCAATTGGGATGCATTCAACCCTCTAGATAATTCTTCTGCTGCCAATATGAACAATGTAGGTTATAATGGATCACCTTTCTTCACATCTCTAGTTGATTTGAAAAAATCATGTGGTTGTCCCTTAACAAGGATAAAATACCAATTATTGGATACAATTCCAATGATCAATCCATAAATCTTTCTAAAAAACCCATCGTCCTCAAGATCTTAAAGAAAAATAACAAAGATAACCTATCATATGCCTTCATCATATCAAGTTTGATCACCACATTAGGGCCTACCTTTGTCCTTAATCTAATATCAGTTATTATCTCTTGAGTAAGCAATACATTCTTTACAATACTTCTCCCTTTTACAAACCCTGCTTGCTCATCAGAAATAAGATTAGGAAGCATATCAACAAGCCTCTCATGAATGACCCTCGAGATGATTTTATTTGAGACATTGCTCAAACTAATCGGCCTCAAATCTGAGTATGTCTTCACTTCTTTCTTCTTAGGTAATAGTATTAAATTTGTATGAGATACAAATTTACGCAGCTCATGAGCACAATAGAAAGCCTTCACCATGTCAACTACATCTTCCCCAATTATATCCCAACAAGCATGATAGAAATTGCCATTGAACCCATCCGGACCTCCTGCACTATCACCATTCAAGCCAAAGACTGCTTTTTGCACTTCCTCCATGGTTGGTATTCTAATAATCTCAAAGTTCTGCTCCCCATTCATCATCATAGGGATATGATCTAGTATTCTGAAGTCACTAGGAACACTTGATTCATGAAATTGTTGCTGGAAAAAATGGACTGCCTTATTAGACATGTCTTCATGCTCTTCTAACCAATTCTCATACCTGTCTTGAATTCTTTTCAATTGAAGTTTTCTTATTCTACCATTAACATGAGCATGAAACATTTTCATATTTCTGTCTCCATCTTTGAACCAAGCCATGCCAGCTTTTTGTTTCCAGAATTCTTCTTCAATTGCCCAAATACGAATCAATTCTGCCTGCACCTTTTGAAGCCTCTCACGATTTTGAATTGTTGGATTCAGCTCAAATTAAGTCTCATGAACTTTAACAACCTCCTCCAAACTAGTCAGTTTCTGAAATATATCTCCAAAAGTTACTTTACTCCACAAAGTTAAGGCTTTATTCAATTTCTTCATCTTGTAATTAAATAATATAAATGGACTAGCATGAAAATCTGCCTGCCATTTTTCCTTCACCACATCCATAAATGAATCATGATTTAACCAAAAATTGAGAAATCTAAATGCCTTCTTGATTGTGAATTTGCTAGGGCTACAACTAAGAAGCATTGGGCAGTGATCTGATCCAAGTTTTGGCAGGTGATTGATCTCTAAACCAGGCCAAGATTATTTGAAGCTCCATGTTGCCCAAAAATCTATCAAGTCGTTTGAAGATACAATCTTCCTCAGCTCTCCCATTCTACCGTATATATATACTTCCCTTGAAGACAAGATCAAATAGATTACATGTGTTAACACAATGCCTAAAATCATCAATTTCATTAATATGAACTGGAAGCCCTCCAAACTTCTCTTTTTCATCCCATATCACATTAAAGTCTCCTCTAACTAGCCATGATAATGACATATCACTGGCTAATGCATAAAGAGCACCCTACATCTCAATTCTCTCTATTGCATCACATTTGGCATACACCAAAGTAATTATAAACTCTTTGTGTTCATTAGAGTCAATGAGCTTCAGAGTAGTTGCTGCTCCATATTAACTACTATTTCAAATTCATACCTCACGTCAATGAAGATCCATATCTTGTTAGAAACATTAACCAGTGCTTGTTCAAACCCCAATCTCCTCATATATTGATCCATCTTCTTTGCTTGTTGCATTGGCTCCATCAAAGCAATAAAATGGAATTGATACTACCTATCCACTGTGATGACCCTTTCGAAGGCCTATATCGTATTAACTGACCTAATGTTCCAAATCAAAGCATTCATCATTGATTATTTGATTTGTATATGGTTCTCCTCGTGTGAACTCCAGGAGCTTGCACCCCAGGGTTATCCTTTGCCTGCTTCTTTTTGCCTCTGCTAGCTGATCTTCCCTTTTCTATTTGCATTAATGAGATGTATCCTTGTCTAGCCACATTCAAAAAAAATTGGGTTGTTCATTCAGTATCCATATCTCTTCCTTTGACCTCTGATTCTGCTCCTCATCTCCATCATGTTCTTGAGCAATAATCTGATTCTTGGTAGGTTTTGGGATCAAGTTTCTTGTAGCATTATCCATCTGAACTCCAGTTAGATTAACTGGATGTTTTGGACTAGCTACATATCTAATTTTCTTCATAATACCTGCTGCTCCAACTCCTGAAGATAGAGATTTTAATTTCTGTTGCACTTCCACATCCAGCTTCTTCATGGCATCTAGAGGCACCTAATCATTTTTATCTCCTGGATCTAGCACTGGTACATAGGTTTTTTTTTTTTTTGGCAAATCCACTAGGCAGGAGACTAGGGCTAGTTTTATTAATACTAAAAAGCTAAAAAGAACCACATAGGAAGGGTACAAATAAGGGGGACAATAGCACCAGTAATATTGCCTATATGCCTTGGCTACATAATCACTCCTCTGCGCCTCACAATGCCCTTATGGCAGCCTCATGTAGAGGAATCATGGTGTAGATGCCGGCAAAGTCTCACGAGGGCATATAATCTCATAGCCATTTGGATATCTTTCCAAAGGCATAGGGCTAGAGCAACACAAACTGGGCTAAACCTTACCTTACTAATCCTATTGAGGCAAATAAAAAGCCTCACCTACTAGCATGCATGTAAAAAGAAAGAACTAGCTAGTACTAAATATTCTATGATCATCACAGAGTTTATAACATACTCTGTGATGATATTACATAAGATTATGCTAATGTGATGGTAGAATAAAAATATGTATAAATAACAGTGATGTCCTCCCTTCTCTAATTTTGTGAAGTCTTCAACTTGTAGACGTTTATCTTCATCCTCTACCCTCTTCAAAATATCTTCACATTTCATGTCTTCTTCTTTGAACGAGTGGACTTTGTTGACGTAGTTGGATAAACTTGTTTTTGTTTGGCAACTCTCATTGGGAGTCGCCTTTTTGGTTATGTGTTTAGGGTTTTTTTCTAGTTCAAGGCTCTTTGAAGTGTTAGGGTTAAGGTTAGGGTTAGGGTTAGGGATAGGTGTAAAAACTGGATTATGGCTACTGTTTTGTTGGTCATTAGAGGGGTTGTGAGATTTATCAACTAGCTGCTTCACATTGTTGTCTTCATCAACACATTGCACCTCAATTCTAGCACTCTTTCCATTCACACTTTGTTCCTCCACTTCTGGATCATCTTCCTGTATTTCTTGCATATCTTCATGACCTTCAAGAAACTCTCCTTTATTAGAATCTTCTTCTGTTTGCTCAGCCCAAAGCCTACCTCCTGTAAAGCTCACACGCTTGTTTACATCTCCCAGCTCAGGTAGAACACTATTATCCAAGGATTGAGATGGAACTTCCTGACAAGACTGATTAGTGGTAACATTATGGCTAACAAAAGCTCTATTGACCCATTGTGATGTTGTCTCATTAATCCTATTCCCTTTAGGAGTAGCACTGGTACCTTCCTTAGCAACATCAATACTAGGAGCATTAGGATTAAATGGTGGTGCTGCTATATTTAACTTACCAGTACTTTGAGGGCTAGGTCTGGGACTTTTCATTATATTCCCTTACCCCACAACTGCCAGCTGTTTTTCCTTCTCAACTCCATGATCAATTTGCCTTGATTCAATCCCAGCTCCAGTAGAATTAGGATTACTATCCACTTGTCCTTGGTAGACCAATGCAAGCTGTTTATTTGCTTCATTCTCACCAGACTCCTCCATCAATGCAGCAAATTTGTTTGTAGTTTGCACATCATTATTAACTGGGACTATCTCCTTTCCAGTATTGGCATTGTTTGGGTTGTTATGTTTAATCCCAGTTTTCTTCACTCTATTATCACACACCTCTTTCCATTGTTCACCCATATTTCCCACAACTTCCCCACTTGTTAAAATCATGATAGGTTGATTGCCATTATTCTTGTTCTTCTGACCATTTTGTTCGACCACTACTCCACTTTGATCACCTTCAACAATTTGTTTTCCATTATCATTGATCTCCCATAATTCTGGATGGATCTTTCAACATTCAAAATCATCATGCCCTTGTAATTTACAAGATTTGAAATATTTTGAAAGGTAATCATATTTAATTTTTACTCATTTTGTACGCACTTCCCCAGTAGCCTCATTCTCTATGTCCATACGTGCTTTATTTGGTAGTTCAGCTAGAAGATAAATAAGAACCTTAACCCTTGCACAACTTGGTCGAGTCTTATTAATAATATCCATATCCAAGTGCAATGGCTTCCCCACAGCTGAAGCTAACGAGAATAAACATTCTTTCATAAAGAAAGTTGGTAGCATGTTAGGAAAAGATATCCATGCCATAACCTTGAGAGTTTCTTCTCCAACCTTAAATTTAGCATCATAAAGCAGTGTTCTAAGTTGATATTCACAACCATCTTTTCCCTTAACATAGTAAACACTTTTCGACGTAAAATTTATATAATCATGCCATAATGTTAACCTGATCAATACGTGCCTATCTGGAAGGTAACCAATTTTACACTCACCTTTAATTCCACATTGAGCAGGTACAATTTTACATAATTCTGGGAGTTCAGGCCATCCATAAGAGAACTTACATACGACTGCATACTGGAACCCTTCTATAATATTCATGCGATCAACCTCAGCTTCAGTAAACTTCCCCACTGGTTCACCATTGACATAAGTAGCACGATGAGGAGATACTGGCTCCACTTCCACGTTAGAATTAGGGTTCTCTATGGCTGGAGCATTAAGCGTAGCAGGTTTAAGTAGTTGGGAGTAATCCAGAGGAGTTTTTGTTTGGTTTGTAAGGTTAGGAACGATGAGGGGAGGTTGGGGAGGCAGCCCAGCCATTGGAGGGGCTGGCCACCGGCTGGAGTGGCCATGGCAGTGCTCGCAAGAGCTTCGCAGGGCAGTCTTCTCGTTTTCGCCAATCGCCAGAGCTCTCAAGCTCTTGGACGTAATTTTTTTGGGTTTAGGGTTTAGGGTTTTTTATTAGGTGGATTCGAATGGTGTTCTTTACCTATTTTTTTTTAAATATTTATTTATTTTTTATAATTGGAATGGTGTTTTGTGTTATTATGGTGGAATTATTGATGGTTAATGCAAGTTTTTTGTGTTAGTGCAGCAGAGGTTGTGCGAATTTGTTTTTAAATGGTCAATATCTATGTATACTACCTTGTAATTTGTGTTTATCCCTCATGTATATATGTGTATTCATATTTACCTGTGTGTGATATATTAGGATATGTAAGGATATATAGGTGATATATGTACATATGTTACAGTGATATTTTTTAAAACTCGATTTCTTGACTCAAAATCCATCCAAATTACTTCCAATTTTTCTCAAATTTTGTATATTTTTGGTCTAAGTTTTTTCACGAATTCCACCTACACCTAGATCTTTTGAAGGTTACGACAACCACTACCCAGTCAAATTCCCCCATCTTGTCATCTATAGGAGCCACGTCCACCTTCTCCCGAATATCTTCATTCCTAATCTTATTCATCCTAGTGTACTGCAACATGCACCTCAACTTCCTCATTTTTTCTACGTTTTCTGTACAAATGAGTTCTTAACTGGTCAACACTCTGCCCCATATAACATGGCCGGTCTAACCATCGCTCTATAAAACTTACCTTTGAGTAATGATGGCACTTGTCACACATGACTCTAGAAGTTAACCTCCATTTAGTCTACCCACCCCTATACAGTGTATGACGTCCTCGTCAATCTCTCCTTCCTCTTGGATGATCGACCCGAGGTACTTGAAACTAATTATCTTAGGGATGACCTGTGATCCAATTCTTACGTCCTTGCCCGCTTTCTTTGACTCGGTGCGGAACTTGCACTCCAGGTATTCTATCTTAATCCTGCTCAACATGAAATCCTTAGACTCAAGGGCCTGTCTCCAAACTTCCAGCCTCTCGTTAATACCATCTCGCATCTTATCAATTAGAACTATGTCATCAGCGAATAACATACACCATGGCACCTCCCCTTTAATATGTCGTGTCAGTGCATCCATCATAGGCCAAATAAGAATGGGCTGAGCGCAAATCCTTGATGTAACCCCATAACAGTCAGGAAATTCTCGGAGTCGCCTCCCACTGTCCTAACCCGAGTCTTAGCTCCCTCATACATGTCCTTGATCGCTCTAATGTAAGCTCCGACACACCTTTTGCCTCCAGGCGTCTCTAGAGAACCTCCCTAGGGTGCTTGTCATATGGTTTCTCTAGGGAGAAACACACCACGTGCATATCCTTCTTCTTATCACTGTGCTGTTCCACCAGCTCCTAATAAGGTGGATAGCTTTCGTAGTTGAACGATCCGGCATGAACTCGAACTGGTTGTCGGATATAGACATTGTCCTCCTCACCCTTACTTCCACCACCCTCTCCCAAACTTTCATGGTATGACTTAGCAACTTGATATCTTTTGAAGGTTATATGCCAATAATAACTTTTTGTCAGCCAAAATTGATAAATGATATTCTATGACTAAATAACAGTAAATATTTTATTTTTCGTGTACGTCTATAAAGTTTTCTGTGAGAGAATTCTAATTCCTATATATCGATCAGTATTCTAATTCCTATATATCGATCAAATATATATATAATTTTTTTTATATTTTTGAAACTTAGCAAAACATAATTACTTATCTTAGACTTCTAAAATGAAATATAGATACGGAAAAGGGAAAAGCTAGTGATTTTGTTGTTTGCTATAGTCCTCTTGCATTTTCCCTTTTTCTTTTCTTGTTCTAGCTTTAATTTTGGTTTTCGTTTGTAATTAAATATTTAAAAAGGGAAAAGAAACGGCTTGGGACAACAATAGATGCTTATGCCATCAACAAAATCTCAATATATCAATTTTCTAGTCGATTGCATTGCAAAAGAGAAAGTGAAAGAAGTCGGTTCTACGTCAAAAAATTCTAGTTCAAACAAAAGCAACTAAGCCATTAAGCCCCACCTACTTCTTCTAGTGGAACACTTTACGCTTATTGGGGGAACTATAATAACTTATGACTTTATGAATACGAAAGAAACAAAGGAAAAATAGCCACTCCACTAATCAGTCGAAGTCAAATTTCCTCTATGTAAAATCACACGTTTATTGTTCTCCAACAATCATATATCAGATTAATCTGATAGGGAATCCATACACAAAGAATAGTAAATGGTTGCAAATGTCAAATAAATAGAATTTAACGGATTCGTAATTAAAAATCAATTGAATTAAAACTACATTATTTATTTATAATTTAAATTAACATAAGGATCCTAGCGTCAGTTGCTCTATTAAGTAATTCTAGGATGGCAGTTCATCGGTAAATGAAATATTTTCTAGAACTTGTGATTTGTGAAGCCATACCATCAAAAGTCGGTATCCTCCTCATAATGTTCCCTGAGCCACTAAGATCGGATACATACAAATATATATTATTAAAGAGAGAGAATATATTATTTTTAATGAATTTAAGTAAAAGCAACCTTTATTTAGGCTGCAAATTTCAGGGGAATTTTTTTTTCGAAGAAGAAAACTTTAACAATATACTTATTTATAAGGTTCAATTTCATGATATACCTACATTGTGAAATTACATCAAATATCTCAAAAGTCTTTAACACTATACCTCCAAATATTCCAACATATTCTTAAATATACCAAACTATTATAATTTGGAATACAATCCAAATCGAAATTACCACAATATTATAATGAATAGTACAATATCAAAACTAAATATAACACATTTTCTAATGCAGAATACAATATTCAAACAAAACAATAATAATATTCTAATTTGGAATATAATTGTCACGGCCCAAAATTTCACCTTAAGGATCGTGATGGCATCTAGTCTCAAAAACTAGGTAAGCCGGTCACTTACAACAGTAGAATGAATAACAACATAATATTATGAAGCAAAGTTTAATATAAATACGAAAATAATGGTGATAGGGGGGTCCTCCTTATGATGCTACGGACGACTGTCCGCAGTGGAAGGGGTAAACTCGGACTCGGATAGGATAGGATTGTGCGCGCCAGGCCCTTCGTGTACTAGCCAACACATCGATAATCACAACAAATCCCCAAGACTAGATAGTACAGACTGACGAATTTTAACTGAATACATACCATCTTGTTCGGATAGAGAATCAAAAGTACAAATGTAAGGAAAGGACTATAAGGGAGTACAACAATCAAAGTTGCTCTACCTTGAATCCTCAAGTTCAAAGAAAACTCTCATTGGCTGAATCTGCTATCTCCAACATCTGGATCTGCACAAAAATATGCAGAAGTGTAGTATGAGTATACCTTAATCAGTACCTAGTAAATATCAAGACTAGCCTCAGTGGAGTATTGACGAGATTCAAGTCAACACACTCACTAATCAAATAACCTGCGCAAAATATTAAAACCTAGTAAAAAAAAGTAATAACAGAAAGAAATAATTGTAATCACATCAAATTAAGCGATAACCATTTAAAACAAATAAAGGTCACGTTCCGACAATAAGTCATCAAATATAATAACACACACACGATACCTCGTACCCACATTATCAATAATCCTCGCACGATGAAAATCTCGTGCCACAACATTGGTTATACCCCACACGACAAAGACCTCGTGCCATAATATAAGTCCTACTCGCACCAAAAAGACCTCGTTCCCCAACATATACCATAACCTCACGGCAAAGTTCTTGTGCCACCACGTATATCGTAACCGTGTCAGTTACCAATAACACGTTCAAGAGAAATTTATCAAGAATCAAATAAAGTAATGCATGATAGCAGATTTTTTTTTTCCAATATGTTATGTTACCAATAACTCAATAGAATATGAGAAAAGAATTTCACGTGGATAAATCCATTTTGGAAGCCAAAACATCAAGAAATAACAAAGACACATAGTAGCACATTGGGAATAACACAATAAATCACATAATATGCATGACACACAAAAGATAGTCATAAGCACAAGCAAGAATATCCCTTTTCATCAACAATACGCCCCCTGTCCATCACATATCATCCCACTCAGCGCATGCACAAAATAAAGTAAATGTCCGTCTAATCTCGCCACACGCAACAATATCCCACCTTGTCTAGCCACAAGTGCAAACCCGATATACATAATCCTCTTGTCTTGTCGCATGTGCAATATCAACAATAATAATAGCACGACAGAAACCTCCTGCAAACACCCGAAAAATTCGCCCAACAAGTTCTACATGTGCCATAACCATAACCACATAACATGCCAACAATTGTGATCAAGATATAAACTCACAACATGCCAACGCAGTACACAAGGACAAACCAATAAAAAAAATACAGATGAGTTTCAACATATATGCATGAATTCAACAAACTTAATTTAGCAACAATCTCACAAACACTCAACTTGGCCAATTTAGAAAATTCAAACTCTTAGACATGATCTCTATCATGGATGTCATGGCCCAAAATCTCTCCGAAGACATGTGCCATAATCATAACCACATAACATGCCAACAATTGTGATCAAGATATAAAATCACAATCTGTCAATGCAGTGCACAAGGACAAACCGATAAAGAAAATACAGATGGGTTTCAACATATATGCATGATTTCAACAAACTTAATTTAGCAACAATCTCACAAACGCTCAACTTGGCAAATTTAGAAAATTCAAACTCTTAGACATGATCTCTAGCATAGATGTCACGACCCAAAATCCCTCCGAAGTAGTCGTGATGGCACCTAGTCTCTAAAACTAGGTAAGCCTAACACATTCCGAAAAGATAATGAATTCTACTAAACAGCTATTGAACATGAACTAGAAATTCTAAATAAACCAATAGTCTCAGCATGATACAATATCCCAAAATTGGTAGAACAAGTCATAAGCCTTTCTATGAGTACATTTAAATAATGAATATATCATTGTTCTGGATAGAAGAAAATAATGAAAATAAATACAATAGAAGGTGACTTCAAAGCCTGTAAACACTCGGCAGGTGTACCTTGAAGTCTCCAGCCACATCAAGTATAAGTCTCAAAACCGACTCGATCCGAAGTACCTGAATCTGCACAAAAAAAAGTGCAGAAGCATAGCATGAGTACACCACGGTGGTACCAAGTAAGTATCAAGCCTAACCTCGGTAGAGTAGTGACGAGACCAGGTCAAGGCACTCATCGAAAATATAAACATGTCCAGGATATTACGTAAAGCTAACAAGAAAGGAATACCAAAGAAATGCCAATAACAGACAGAAATCATATTACAAATAGTAGTAACAATAAGGGAAACACGAATGGCAACGAGAAATAACCAAGTAATTAAACAACAACTTAGTTGGGGTACGGATGAAATATAAATGTACTCGAGTAGGAAAAACGATGTCAACTCAACCAATCAAGTCATTTCTAATACACAATTTCAATAATCCCACTTCTCGAAGTCTCATATCATAAATCACAACTTTCAGACCTTTAATACACATGGCACCTTGTGCCTACATTTCCCATCCCACATCGCACTGAAAGATCCACGTGCTATTCAGTACATAATATCCATGACATATGCTAATTAGGATGGTGAAGAGGCGTTATGTATATATCGAAAAACAAAACTACAACTTCTGAACCAAGTAGGAAATCAATGGGAAAATAAGTTTATTTTGGAAATCATTTGGATAATGAAAATAACCTTTTCCAATAAATACAACATCGGATAAGCTACTGAATTAAATATAAAATTACAATATAATAACAATTCCTTTTTAAGTAAAATAAAAAACCTCTGACAGGCCAAGGAGATTAAGTTGAGAAATCAATTGAAGTAAAATATGACCACTATTAGAAATGATAAGTATCTAAATAAACGGCGGGTTTTAACTTAAAAGTCACACAAAGAAGCATGATATTAATTCTTTTAATTAAAATCACTATATTACTAACAACTCAGCAGGATAGGAGGCAATGACTTAACGTAGTAAATTCACCTAGAAAATCAATATACCAGAATAATAGTATTAGGAAAAAGAACTCAGGAAATAATGGCAAGGCGATAAGTCAATGACAATAACTCAGTCCTGGGAAAACAGTAAAGAACCGGGAATATAAATTCTCAGGATCTCGTACAAAAGAACCGAAACCAATGAAACCCAAGTAAGGAATACAAAACACAAAATATGTTGCAGTGCACAACCCAATCCCACCATATAATAACAAATATCAAAATTCACCCTTATTCCACCATATCAATTCACCCTTATTTCACCTGTTGTGGCGTGCAACCCGATCCCACCGTACAATATCAATATCATGACAATAAACAAAGTATGTTGCGGCGTGCAACCCAATCACACCATATAATATCAATATCATAATTCACCCTTATTCCATCATATCAATTCACCTTTATTTCACCTGTTGCGGCGTGCAACCCCATCCCACCGTACAATAACAATATCACAATATAAATATTCTTTCTTATGTCCACATCTCTTATTTCACCTGTTGCAATGTGCAACCCGATCACCTTTACATTAATTTAAATCAACAACAACAATTCAATAACTCCATTTACAAGAATTTCTACAATCAAGGGTATAAGTACACAACAACAAATGAACCACGTAAAACTCGAAGGAATACAACAAACTTTGCAAAATGACAGGGCAGGTAAGGTACGTGAAAACTAAGTATGTAATCACAAAAATTAGGACAGGTAGTAGATTAGCACAAAAACATAAAAGAAACTCAACAATTAAGAGGTAGAAAGAAAATAAGGAAGGAAATAACTTTAGCTAACACATATAAGGACCAAACAATAAGTAAGAGGTACAATAAGTGCTAACAACGTCAAATAGAGCATGTGAGAATAACCTAACAACGAAATACCTCATGTTATTACAATTTAATAAATAGCATGGGAAGAGACTAGATAATCCAAACCGGTCAATACCACATATGGACCATGTACGCACTCGTCACCTTGCGTACATGGCTTTCACATAACAAGATAGCACAATTAATTCAATTCCTAAGGGGTGATTTCCCCCACACAAAGATAGACAAGACGCTTACCTCAATTTGGTCAACTCAATACTCAATTTAGCTTTTCCTTTACCAATTTACCAAGGTTCGGTTCAATCTAGCCAAAGACGACTTAAATACATCAAACAATGCAAGACAAAACAATTTCAACTAACAAATCTATGATCCTTATACAATTTGCAAGAAGTCAACAAAATTCAACTCCCCAGGTCCGCACCTCGAAACCCGATAAAATTTACAAAACCCAAACACCTATTCCGATACGAGTTCAACCATACCAAAATTATCAATTTCCGACATAAAATCGTCCTTCAAATCACCATTTTTCATTTTGAAAGATTTTACAATTTTCCCCGAATTTTCCTTTAGATTCCCATGAATTTGATGTTAAATCTAAGGTATAATCACAAAATATAATTGAAAATTTATTAAAGGAACTTACCCAATGAATTGATATGAAAACCCTCTCTCAAAATCGTCCACTCTCGAACAGGGGGTTCGCAAATGCGGACAAAACATCGCAAAAGTGAAACAGGAGGTTTTCTGCCAAGGTCGCATTTGCGACCAAATGTTTCGCAAATGTGAACAACGAACCTTCGCAAATGCGAGATATTCATCTCAAAAGCGAATTCCTGCCCATCAACCCAGGTTCGCAAATGTGAGGCTGCTTCGGAAATGCGATAGTCGCATTTGCGACCAAAACATCGCAAATGCGATTAAACCAGAACCAACACTCAAAATTTTATCAAAAACAATCTGAAACCAATCCGTAACTCACCCGAGCCCCCGAGGATCCAAACCAAACACCCACACAAGTACAAAAACATAAGCGATCGGAACACCAAAATGACCTCTAGAACCATGAGTCAGATGCCAAAATACATGAACTTCAAGAACTTCTAGAATCGCAACCGAGCGTCTGAACCATATCAAATCAACTCCAAATGACAAAAAATTTATTAGGAAAGTTATAAATTACGAAACGGACCTATTCCAAGTTCCGAAACAACAATTCAGACCAGTAACCATGTCAAACTTAGGAAAATTCTAAACCTTTAAATTTTCATCTTTCGCCAAATGATGTCGAAACCTTTTAGAAACATCCAAATGAAATTCCGGGCATGCGCCCAAGTCCAAAATACCATCCGGATCTACCGAGACCGTTGAAACTCCAATCTGTGGTCAAATACTCAAAGATCAAACCTTGATCAATTCCTTTAACTTCGAGTTTCTCAAATGGGAGTCACTCTTAAGAATCTTTTTCGAACCTCTAAAAACTCGAATCTATGATGAACGCAAGTCATAATAAACTGTGTGAAGCTACTTGTGACCTCAAACTGTTGAGCCGGATGCAATTGCTTAAAACGACCAGTCGGGTCGTTACATCTTCCCCCACTTAAACATATGTTCATCCTCGAACGTGCCAAGAGTCGTTCCAAAGCTATCAAATCACTACATGAGCTCACCATACATACACCCGGGGGTGATTTACCATCACCCAATCTACTTAGGCCATACAACGCAACTTAACTGAAGATCTCACTGCGTCCTTAGTCCATAACATAAGACAGGACCCATTTCTCAACATCTGAAACACATAATAGGATCTGAGTCTCACATCATCACACTGTATAAACTTGAACAAGCTGAATCGAGCCATAATTTCAACCCAGGGACAATAACATGATGTTCCACACAACTCAAATGCCCGTAGTAATATCTTCTGACCATCATAGCTGCCCAATAACAATCTGGATGCCGGCAATATGCTTCACATTGAATGAAAACTTGTTCAGGACATGCACGACGCTGACCAAGATACAATAAACATGCAGAAACTCACAACCACCCATGAAATTGACAAGCCAAGAAGCTCTCCCACCCCTCAAGAGACATTGCCCAAACCTTAGTGGAAATAGCATCATCTTTCCAACCACTCCTCTAACGACAATGCAAATCTCAAGTGTAAGAACCTCTTCTCAGCCAATACCAGCAGCCCAACTAACAACTCATCACAAAACCACACATATTCTCACACATATGGACCGTGTACGGAACCAGACATGTCGCAAAATAGAAGGAAATCAAGGTACGAGGATTATCTAACAAGTACAACATGTATAACAACAAAAGTACAGTTTCCTGAATTATCCCACAGAGGGAAAACAAAATAATATAAATACAAGGAAAGGGTGCGCCACATAACATCCGCTACGGTGTGCAGCTTGGTACCAATATATCAATCCACATAGGGATACTCACCGAGCCAAAATGCTCGGGTTCACTCATCACCTGAATGCTAATATCAAGCACAATATAGTGAACAAGTATAAATGTGGAAAAGGAATAGAAATAGAACAGCATGGAGGAAAACAAGCACAAGTAAGGTGCAATGAGCAAATCAACATCACGAGGGACATCTTCCCACATCGCCATAAGGCCTGAATGGAATTACAACATGCATGTAGAATAATCATACAATCTTACAGCCCATCACATCATAAGAGAGTAGCACATAACATAGTCCAGGGGCACAAATAATATCCATTCTTCCCGGTAACATAACCATGATATCAACTTCATAAGATTACCCAAACCTAATTTAATATAAAGTACACATTCTTGTTGGGCTTTCAAATAGCTCCCAAAACAAATCCTGATCATTCCCAAATAGGTAAATATCCATCCAAAATTCCATAGCAACCTACCGACAATTTATGCCATTAGTTAGTCCATTCTCAACATTTCTTCACAATCCGCAAACAAGAAATAGTCCGCATATGAGGACATCCAGCCCCAAAACCTCAGGAATACCATAGTTTCCATACCCGATCTCAACTATTCTACTCGAATGGCTGATACATCACGTACACCCCATCATCTTACTGAAGCACCTATGTAAATTTTCCAATCGCGTAACGAAACCTGAACCTCTGAAGCCTCAAAACCCCGTAATCACCATACCACTAGCCAAGCATCTGCAACCCATAACACAGGGTGCCTTCTGAAATGCACGCTCTTCACATATGATATCCAATAATGCCAACATTCTATTAACTTGTGATATCCATCCAGGAGAAAACCATAAGCCGTTGAATGTGACCCATCATCCCACACCCATAACATATGGGCATATCTATGTAGCAAATCCCTGAGTGCATCTTCCCGCACTTGAGGCATGGGTGCCTCTGATGTTGGGGTCTTCCTTCTGACCGACCCTGCTGGTGGGGTCCCCTGCTGCCCTGACCGGGCCTGAAACGACTCCATTATTGCTGCTGTGTGGGCCCTGATGGCGGTGCACTAGATGAGGAATGCGCAACAGACTGGGATGGCCATGGTGACCCTCCCCTGAAAGCTGATCTCCTATAGCTAGATGACTCCCCGAAGTTACCCGCTGATCACGCCTTGCTTCTACGCTCTCGCTCCATCCTATTTTTCAATTTACGGTTCTCTATGGCCTGGGAAAATTCCACCATCTTCCCATAATTCATATCCAAATTCAAGGCAGCTGTAGAAACCTCATTAATAGTCAAAGAACTACGTCCCTAAACAAATCGGCAAACTCTGTCATCCATAGTAGGAAACATGTGAATAACATACTTGGACAGTCGTGAAAACTCCATGTGGTATTCCCACACACTCTTATTACCTTGCTTTAGATTCTCAAACTCCGTTGTACGGGCGGCCCTTGTCTCAGCAGACAGGAAATGATCCATAAAGGCATCAGAAAACTCACTCCATGTCGCCGGAGGTCTCCCCTCCTCAAGGGAATCTTCCCACAACTCAAACCACGAGTAGGCCACCCCTTTCAGACGGTAGGTATCCAGCTCCACTTTCTCTATCTCGGTTGCACGCATAACTCGGAGAGTCTTATGCATCTCATTAATAAAGTCCTGGGGATCCTCCTCGGGATTTGCACCCGTGAACACCGGAGGATCTAGCTGAAGAAATTTATTCACTCTAGAACCATTAGAATCCCATGGCTGGCCAGAAGAGTTGAGTGTCATATTTTATCTTTTGGCCTGGGAAGCCACTATCTGGGTCAACATTATGGCTCCCCTGAGGTCCTCATTGTTAACGCAAGAGTCGTAGGCTGGGGCTGGAGGTGGAACCGAAATATCGATGCGAGGGATCGTTGCACCCTCAGTAGATGTAAGAGCTATGGCGGTCTGTTCTGGTCCAGATGAATTCAGAAGGTAAGTAGTTGGGGGCTTTTCCTCCCCCGTACCATCCAATGAAGGGTCAACAGCCACTTCAGAGGTGGCATTGGCTTCTTGGCCAATTCTTGCTTTCTTCTTAGGTGCAATTATCTGAATTTCAGAACAATGCACGAGTTAACAAGGGAAACAACCTCACATTCTGCCCTATCGCACAATATAGAACCACAAAGAAGGGTATTATTCCTTAATGTCCAAGTATCCCCTAATTATAGATGTGGTGGACAACACACCGATAAGAAGGGATCTACTAGACACGGCTTCGAGACATCGTAAGACACTTGAAAACCTTAGTCTTTGATACCAAGTTTGTCACGACCCAAATCCGAGGGACGCGATTGGCGCTCAACTGAGTAAACCCGGCCGAGCAAGCCTGCTAGACACAATCTAACCGTCTCACATGTGATTAAGAGTAAACATGATTTCATCAATTAGACAATGGGGAAAACTATAAGTGTGATACTAAGTTGATTCATTAAGTACACCATTGCTAAGTTTAAAGTACAGGTACATTACAACTTTGTGAAACAGAAATCCAAAGCATAATCACAATCCACAGACTTTCCCCGAAACCCTTACACGACCCACAACAATGTCTACAGAGCCTTCTATATATACAAAAGATAATTGTGACAAACTCTGGCGAAAAGGCCCGGCTATACCTTAGTGTGAAACATAAAAAGTAATGAAGTACATCATCATCCCCTGTAAGAGAAGTGGGTTCACCAAAGTTACTGAGGAGGGGGAACATTACTAACAGCGAACAGTACTGCCTGCTAAGGAATCACCTACATCCATTCAAAGATGTAGCGCCCCTAGAAAAAGAGGCGTTAGTACCATCGGATAGTACTAGTATGTATAACTTAAACACCATCTTCTTAGAAAAGAAAATAAATCAATAAAATGTAAGGAAATTTAATCATTAAATCAAAGAGAACATAGGAAACAATTTCAATCATCAACTAGGTAATTACTTAAGGAATCAAGAGAAATCAATACAATTTAGCTTGGCCACCACTAGAATTACCATCTTATCATTCATACTGCCACCGTACTTTTATATGGAGTCCGATCACGACCCGATCGGCTAGGTTATCTCCCTTGGAGACATATATCCCTAATACAATTTCCTGTTTCAATTCCAATTCAGTTCATATCATAGTTCCACTATGCGTGCGGCATGGTGTCCGATCACGGCATGATCGGCTAGACTGTCTTACCCAAGACATTCACTTCTTTTCAATCATCTCATCTCTCATTTCATGCACATATTTAAATTCGGTAAATGCTAGTGGCCACATTTAGTAATCCATATTTGGCACTTGGCTGCATTTCACAATTCAAATTCCTTCCGACACATTTCACATTATCACCAATTCCATAAGCAAATAGTGCAATGAAAAATATCAAGTATAGACGAGAAAAACATGGATCATGGGCATGTAGAGACTATCACATTCCTAGGAAATTTAACATATTTTCCACGACTCCAATACATCATTAAGTAACAATCATAGCATGATAGGGGGATTTTGAATTCTGGTTACACATAAACTTTACTACACAAGCACGTTACGATGCCATCTACTATATTAGTCAAGATTTACAACTTACGCAAATTCGTAGGGGCACCATGGGGGTTCTATCTCTAAGAAGAATGTGTTTTATCCATACATACCTCAATTGCACTTCTTTAGGCTCTACGATTATCCGAAAGTCTTAGCAATAATAACTATTTGGTAAGGTGAAAAATGGACCCAAGATTAGAAAATCGATCATAATTTATCGCTCACTTGAGCATTTTATCATACATCAAGTGTTCATTAAGGTCTTGTGGCCCTTTTATGGTAGATTATACCATCCCATTCCCAATCCTTAGCCATTTTTAGCCTACATTGATTCTAAGCCCCCTCACCACCCATGCATGCAAGACAATTTACCCCAAGCCCATGAATTATTTCATTAGTTACTTATCTTTAGAAGATTATTCAAAAATAGCCGAGTTAGGCTTAGTTGCTTACCTGCAATGTGGAAGATTTCTTGATACTCTTCAAAGACATAGCATAAATTGAGGGATTTTGGGTGTTGGTCAGCTTCCTCCCCTTAGAATTCTCTCTCTCACGCAAAAATGTAATAGAAAGTAATTCTAATTGATCAGGAAGAGGTATTTTAATGATATAGGGTTGGGTTTTAAAAAGACAAAAATGGTGCCCCGACACAGGTATGCGATCGCATAACAGATATGCAGTCCGCAAAGAGATCGCAGAAATGGGCTTCAAAACCTTAAATCACTGACCGGGTATGTGACCATTATGCGGTCCGCATACATGTTCTGTGGTCGCATAGTGCACCACAGAACTACCTTCGCAAAACCTTAAGGGAGATTATGTGGTCAATATGTGGCCCTCATAATGATTATGCGACCGTATAATCGATCGCATATCTGGCCTCAAAATTAGCCAACTCCCTGATTCACTTTGCGGCCATTATGCGGTCCGCAGAGTGATTATGCGACCGCATAATGGGCCACAGAAACGCATAATTTTAAAACCTCTTTATTTTACTCCACAATCGCATTGTTCAATCAAAAAAGCTCTCCGCGAAGAATTTTCTACTATAAAACACATAAATCGAATCTTGGCATCGCAAAGTACCGTATTTCTAGGTAAAAGTTTACGGGGCCTTACAGGATCCTAATCGGCTGCGGGTGAAGCACGTGTCCTCACCATATGTGAGAGAATAAGAAAGTAAAGATTCAAACTTTAGGGTAGAACAAGGTCGCACTATAGAGAAAGAACGAAAGTGAAGTTTTCTAAAAGTCTTATAGCCTCGCCTAGAAGAGAATAGACGTCTCTATACCAATCCGCAAGACTCTACCAAGCTTTCTCATAACTCGTGAAACCTAAGCAACCTAGGCTTTGGTACCAACTTGTCCTGGTCCAAAATTCCAACCAAGGGGTTGTGATGGAACCTAATCCACTTGCTAGGAAAGTCAAGACTTAACAATAATAAGACAAACAAAACTAAACATTTAATAGAAGAATATCATAAATAAAGGGTAAAGTTCTGAAATTATATAACAAGTATAATACAACCGACTAAGCAACTCCACAAGACCGGTGTCATGAGTACATGAGCTCTAAAGAGTGCCACAACAAAGTCTGAAATAATACATTATTGTCTGATACAATAAACAATAGCAAAGACAATGAAGGTAACTCCAGAGCTGCGAGCGGGTAAGTATTGGGTCAAACCTTGACGAGGTAGTGATGAGGCTATGACAAGACACTTACTTACAAACTTGTGCAAGTAATTAGAAGAAAGAAATAGCAATAGAGAGACGGATAAGAGTAGAAGATAAAAATAAGAGAATAAGAAACAAGGTTTACGGGGATAACAACATGGCTTGCCCTTATGACGCAAGCACTATAGAGCATAAACAACAAACAAGAAGTAAGCGCAAGAAATCATATCCCTTGCCGCATACAACCCAATCCAACCTCAATACCATTGCGATGTGCAACCCGGTCCAATCTTAATACTGTTGTTGCATACAACCCGATCCAAGTCTCTATACTGTTGTGGCATACAACACGATCCAATCTCAATACCAATCCACATGGAAACACCCAACAAGAAACAAACATGGCAAGGAGCATAATATAATATCATGGAGAAAACAATTAAGCACAATATACAAAGGGAAAGACGAACATGACTAGGGTGTAACAGACAAATCAACATTTTAAGAGCTATCTTGGTCATATATCTATACAAGGACCCTAATATAGTCAATAACATGTAAATAATCAAGTAGTCTCACAATCCAACATAGCATAAGAGAATAACACAAGAAATAAACAAAGATATAAATAAAACTAATTCTACTTGCACACTTTAAACCATGACAAACGCATATACACTCCTTAAGTAAAAACAAGCATAAGGAACCCTCCTACTACTAAAAATTTTCCATCCTTATCATATTTGGAAAAGTCAACAAAAAGTAAATTTGGGTTCATTTGGTCGAAATCCAGAATCAAGACTAAAACATGTTTACCCATTCTTCCCCGAGGCCAAATATGTGATTTGTTTCGAGATGAGACCTTAAATAGAGAACTTAATCTCCAAAATCTACTATGTTAGGACCCAAAATCCCACCTCAAGGCCGGGATGGTGCCTAGCCGAACTTGCTAAGCAAGCCAACTCACAGTCAACAAATAAAGTCCCTTTTCATTATTTAATAGAGATATATAATAATTAAATATGGAAATTGTGTCAGAATAGTAATAATATATCATAAAATCCAAGTGCTGCCTAAACACAGCGAATACAGTATGCCCCCAAGACTAGGTGTCACAAGTACACGAGACAACTATGAAATAAGATCAAGTCTCTATACATGTCCAGATGTCTGAAATACAAATCAATAGAAATATAAAAGGAACAGGCTTGTGAACTATGAAGCAGATCCATGAAGTGCAACTCAACGTAAATCTCTATGAAATTTCCTAGCTCAATCAGGAAGCTCTGCTAGGACCTACCTAAGGATATGCACAAAAATACGTGCAAAAGCTTAGTATGAGACACCACAATCGGTACCCGGTATGTATCAAGTCTAACCTCAAAGAAGTAGTGGCGAGGCTAGATTCTTCTGAATACTTATCACACAAGTATATTAACAGAATTAACAATTGAAGCAATAAGTAACATCATGAATAACAAGATTTACAAATATCAACAATTGAATAGTATTAAGCATACTTTTATGGAATAAAAATAACCATAACGTTGCTCAGATATAGAAATAAGAGATAACATGCTCAAATAACAGAGCCAGACTCTCAATTAGCATATAATTACTTCTTGATAAGGATGTTAAGTAACAATTAAGAGTTAAATACATACTTCTAAATAAGTCAATAATAAGAATGCATGCTCAACTGATACAAGATCAATCTATCTTGATGCACAATCCATGTATCGACATTACCCGATACACTATCCATGTATCAACGCGATACAAAATTCATGTACTGACCACGCTCACAGGGCCCAAGGTAACATGGGTAATCACCTAACTCTGGAGGGACGTATCCAAATCCAAGCTCAAAAAAGGGCATAATAACATCCCCCATAAATCAATATTCGATCATCATGTCCAACATGACAAAACTGTATATCATATGCACGCTTACCCTTCGTGCCAAAATCCTCAGTCCAAATCATGTATCCATTATTCAAAATGTATGTATATGCTCAAGAATTATAGATAAAAGGTGTACAAGCACTTAATAAATATCATACGGATATGTGCTCATAAAATCTCCATGTGAATACGGCCAATTAAGCAATTCAATATATTAAAAATTAGTTCCCATACCTCTAAAACAGATTATAAGCCTATGCATGATTTCTAACATGAATAAGAGAGCAAACATAGTCACGTAAGTCAAATAAATCATGAATCAAACGAGGACATAGTCCAAATAAACCATAAAATATTACAATTCTACCCCGGTATTGATATAACTTGGTAAATGCATATACGCTCGCCATCGCGTATATACACCACCCATAATACCTTAAACATAAAGCAAACGAGTCAAATCCTATGGAGTTTCCTTCTTAACAAGGTTATCCAAGAGACTTATCTTCACCGGGTAAACTTAAAATTACCAAAAGTGCAAAAACCTCAAAAATACAACCCCAAACACCTCGAATCTAGTCAAATACAACCCAATAACGTCAAACAAAGCCAAAGAAATCTAACCCAAGCAATAAAGATTGAATTTTTAATCAAATATACTAAATCAACCAAAATTTCAACCTGATCCCGCCTCTCGAAACCTAAAAAGTTCACAAATCCCGAACATTGATTCTGATATGAGTTCAAATATACAATTTTCCTCCAAAACAGACTCCAAATTGGTGTTCAACTCTGAATAATTTCCTTTCCAAAAGCCCCAAATTTCATATTAAATCAAAGCGTTAGGTGTAGAAATCCATGAAAAATCATGATATAAATTCAAATCCAAGTGCAAATTGCTTACCTCCAATGATGTAGTGAAATGTCTATTCAAAATCTCCCACTCTCGAAGTCTAGGGCTCAAAATATGATAATGTGGGTAAAATCGCGAAATCCCAACTTAAAGTGCTCTGCATAGTCCTATGCATCGCATCGCGGGACCAACATCGCGATTGTTAAGACCAAAAACTTCCCTGCTCAAAACAGTCCTTTGTGAAAGCGACGACAATCATGCGACTGCGACCCTTCATCAGCCAAGCCCATGCAAATGCAGGATCCCATCCATGAATGTGAAGGCTGACCCACTACTTGGCGCCTCTCCATTGCGAACGCGAAACCTAGTCATGAACGCATCGCCTACTTCACGGACGCGTAGAATAAAAATCCTTATCATCTCCCATTCTCCATGATAACGAGACAAGCTGTGCAATTGCGAAGCACTGCAAAACATCAGAAAACCAACAACCCCAAACAAAGGAAAACTGGTGTGAAGCCACCTCGAATTACACCCGAGGCACTTGGGACCATGTCCAATCATGCCAGCAATTTCAAATACCTAATACAAACTTATTCAAATGCTCAAAACACAACGAGTAACATTAAAACCAGGAATCGATGATCGAAACACATGTTAAGATTCTCTTAAGTTCATTAACATCCAAACTTCGAACCAAGCGTCTGATTCAAGCCTAACCAATCTAGATTAAACCCAAACTTTGCAAAAAAGTCCAAAATAACAAAACAAACCTATTCCAACCTCTGGAACTAAAATCCAAACCTGATAATCTCGAAGCCAACCCCCGGTCAAACCTATGAACTCTCTAATCCTACAAAGAGCAGATTTTCGACAAATACCACCAAAATATCCTAGGAACTTTCAAATCAAATTCCGAACATATGCCTAAGTCCAAAATCACCATAGCATATTTGAACCCTTAAAATATCATTCTGAGATCATTTACACAAAAGTCAAACCTCGATAAACTCTTGCAACATGAGCTTCCAAAAATGACACTAAGTATTCCAAATCACACGACAACCTTCCCCAAGCCAAACCAACCATCCCCGCGATTCACAAAACACAATACACATACGGGAAGCATAAAATATGGGAACGAGGCTCAAATATATAAAATAATTTAGAGGGTAGTTACATTCTCCCCCCTCTTAAACAAATGTTCATCCTCGAACGAGTTTAGAAATACCCTTGGAATGCCAAAAAGACGAGGATATCTGCTCCATATGTCATGCTAGATCTCCCAATTTGCCTCCTCTACTGGTTGGTCTCTCTACTGAACCTTCACCGATGCAATATCCTTCGACCTTTGCTTCTGAACCTGCCTATCAGAAATGTCCACTAGTTCCTCCTCATAAGCCAAGTTCTTATCCAACTCCCCCGAATTAAATTATTATCCAACTCCCCCCAACTAAAATCTAACACATGTGACTGATCTCGTGATACTTCTAAAGCATGTAAACATGAAATATCGCATGAACTCCCGATAAGCTAGTTGGAAAAGCAAGTCTGTAAGCCATCTTAGCAGATAGACCATTGTACTGATGGATCAACTTTCCCTTCTACCCAAACCACATCACTTCCTTCAAGGAAAAACTCTTAGAACAACCCTCTTACCCTCCAGGAAAGCTACATCGTAAACCTTCCTATCAGCATAACTCTTCTGTCTGTACTACAGTATGCAAAGCCGCTCCCGAATAAACTTTACCTTCTCCAAAGCATCACGAACTAGATCAGTGCTCAACAACCTAGCCTCCCCAGGCTCAAAACAACCAACCGGAGAATGACATCACCTACCATATAAGGCCACATACGGGGCCATCTAGATACTAGTTTGGTTGTTGTTGTTGTAATCAAGCACTGCTAATGGTGGAAACTAATACCACTAGCCTCTGAAATCAATGACATAGGCTCTCAACATATCCTCCAAGATCTGAATGGTCTACTAGAACTGCCTATCTGTCTCAGGATGGAATGTAGTAGACATAGGCACACTATGCAGGCAAACAATCTCTCTTAAGATAAATCCGAGAAAACTACTCAGAATTGTGAAAAGTCATAACTGGAATGAAATGTGCATACTTGATCAGTCTGTCCGTAATGATCCACACAACATCAATTCTCAAGGTCCGTGGCAAACCAACCAAAAAATCCATAAAGATATGCTCCCACTTCCACTCCAGTATATCTAACCTCTGAAGCAACCCACCCAGTCTTTGATGCTCATACTTGACCCGCTGACAGTTCAAACACCTTGCAACATGCTCAACCATGTCCTTCTTCATCCTTCTCCACCAATAATGTTACTTCAAATCACAATACATCTTTGTAGCACCTGATGGATAGATACTGCAAACTGTGAGCCTCCTCAAAAATCAACTCCCTCAAATCATCCACCTTAAGAACAAAGATTCGACCCTAAAGCCTCAATACCCCATCATCACCAATAGTTACCTTCTTAGCACCAACTCGCTGCACTAAGTCCTTAAGGACAAGCAAGTGGGATCATCATACTAGCGAACCTTAATGCGCCAAACAAATACGACCGTGACGCAACACAAGCAAGTACCCTGATAGGCTCCAAAATATCCAACCTCACGAATATGGTGTCCAAAGCCTGAACATCCAAACATAACGACCTCATCACAGCTGGAATGAATGCCAAGCTCCCTATGATCTCTGCCTTTCTACTCAAGGCATCAACTACTACATTGGCCGTCACCGAATGATAAAGAATGGTGATATCATAATCTTTCAACAACTCCAACCATCTCAGCCGCTTCAAATTCAAGTCTTCCTGTAAAAATAGATATTGGAGACTCTGATGATCTGTATACACCTCACAAGACATACCATATAAGTAATGCCTCAAAATCTTGAGTGCGTGTAGGATAGCAGCTAACTCCAGATCATGCACCATATAGCTTTTCTCATGGGGATTAAACTGGCGATGCATAAACAATCACCCTGGCATCCTGCATCAATACACATCCAAAACCAACCCTTAAAGCATAACAATAGATGGTGTACGACCCCGATCCTGAGGGCAATAACAAAACTAGAGCCATAGTTAATGTCGTCTTGAGCTTCTAAAAGCTTTCTTCACACTTGTCTGACCACCTGAACGGAGCACCCTTATGAGAAAACTAAGTTAATGGTACAATAGATGAAAACCCCTCAACCAAAAGGCAATAATACATAGCCAAGCCTAAGAACTCTTGATCTTACTAGCGATAGAAGGTCTAGGCAAACTCTGAACTGCTTTATTATTCTTTGGATCCACCTTGACCCCATCACCAGATACAACATGGCCCAAGAATGCCACCGAGTCTAGCCAAAACTCACACTTGGAGAACCTAGCATACAACTTCTTCTTCCTCAAAATCTGAAGCACGATCCTCAAATGCTACTCGTTCTCCTCTACGATATGGAAATACACCAAGATATTATCAATGAACACAATGACAAAAAAATCCAAATTGTCCATCAAATTCATGAAGGCTACTGGGGCATTTTTCAAACCAAAAGACATCACCAAATACTCGTAATGTCCATAAAAAGTCTTGAAAGTTGTCTTGGGAATGTCCGAAGCCTTGATCTTCAATTGGTGATACCTATCTCAATTTACTATTTGAAAAAACCCTATTACCCTGAAGCTGATCAAATAAGTCATCAATGTAAGGAAATGGATACTTGTTCTTGATGGTAACCTTGTTCAATTTTCTGTAGTCAATACACATCCTCATAGAACTATCTTTTTTTCACAAAAAACATAGGCGCACCCCACAGTGATACACTAGGCCTGATGAACTTATCCAACAACTCTTGCAATTGTTCTTCCAATTCCTTCAATTCCATTGGGGACATGTGATATGATGGAATAGATGTGGGCTGAGTGGTCGGCACCAAGTCAATACCTAAATCAATATCCCTATGGGGTGGCATGCCCGGTAGATCTACGGGAAACACATATGGAAAGTACCTCACTAGTGGAATTGACTCAACGGTAAAAGTATCAGCACCAACATCTCTCACAAAGGCGAATGATTCCAAACACCTCTTCTCAACCATCTGATGATCCTTCACAAATGAAAACACTCTGCTAGATTTATACTCAAGAGAAAGCTTCCATTCCAACCTTAGTAACTCTGGCATAGACAATGTCAGGGTATTAGCATGATACGGAGATAACCAATCCATACCCAAAATCACATAATCCACCACACTAAGAAATAAGATATCAACACTAGTCTCATAGCGCCAAATAGTACCAAATAAGATCGACATACCCGGTCCACCAAAATAGAGTCACCAGCGGGTATAGATACATGAACATAAATATCAAGAGAACCACAAGGCAAATCCAAATACGATGCAAAGTATGATGATACATAGGAATAGGTAGAACCATGATTATTTAGAATGGATGCATATCTACCTGAGCTCCCCTTCTAGATGGTGAGGATGGTGGTGTAGAAACTGGAACTAGAATCACTTCCTAAGAACCCTTTCGTGTTGCGCCTCTACCGTGCCTAGGGAAATCCCTCTTTATATTCCCTACTTCTCCATAATCAGAACAACCTTGAGCTTACAATGGCTGATGAATCTGAGGCTGCCTCTGATAAGGTGAGTACCCAGTGGAATAACCCTAGGCGGAAAGAATATGGTAGGAACTCTATGGTGGTAGTGCACTGAATAAAAACTAATCAGAGCACCACGAGTGGGCTGATAAACTGTAGTTACTAGCCTGCTAAGATGGTTCTTCCAGAATGATCCCTACTTTCAGACGAGGTACCACTCAAACTTATAGAATACTGGGGCTTCTTGCCCCTCGCCACCATAGCCTCTATGCCCTGACCCCTATGCGCTCAATCATGCATTCTATGTCCACAACTTAAAGGAATTTGATACCTATCTCCGCCTCCCTAACCATAGAAATCATGATACCAAAATTCAACCCCTCAATGAACCTCGTCACCTTCTCAACCTCGATAGGGATAAGAAAAGCTGCATGATGGGATAGCTCTGTGAATCGCATCTCCTACTCTATGACAGATATACGACACTGCTGAAGGTGCTCGAACTAGCCACGCATCTCCTCCCTCTTCGTGAGGTGAATGAACTTCTCTAAGAAGAGATGTGATAACTGACTCCAAGGGAGTGGAAGTGACATTGCTGGCCTGCTATACTCATATGACTATCACCACCTCTTGGCTGGCCATAAAGCTGAAACGTAATGAATGCGACCCTATTGGACTCCAGCAAACCAAGAGTTCAAAAAATCTCTTGACAAGCATCTAAGAAATAATGTGCATATGCTAAAGGATGACTTTCATAACACAGAGCACCTATCTTCCGGAACCTATCAAAACTCTTCTGCTCCTCTTTAGACATAGCATCCTACACTACCAGCCTAACAGCAACCACGAGAGAAGCTCCCCAATCGGTAGTACTCTTGGCATCTGATAAATAGTAGCAACCTACTTAGGAGTGTGAGTAGCGGGAATTTTTAACCCTCACCTAGAATACAAAGTAGCCGGTGCCACAAGAAGTACCCTGATTTTTCCAATCCCTCCACAAGACCAACCAATTGAACAAGAGCATCATAAAGTAGTAAGGTAGCCATAAGCCCTCTATGACTTGAGCTAGTCCAACTGGCTCATCCTGATCAAACATCTTCTCCTCAACCGGAGCTACTGGTGGCTCTACAACGGCTACCCTAACAGGGGATCTAACTACAGCACGGGCTCCACCCCTACTTCTACCCTTGCCACGGACTTCCACAGCCCTACCCTAAGGGGTTAGTGCCTGCCCAATTTCTCCCGATGAACGTGTTCTCACCATCTGTAAGAGACTAAAAGGACAAGATTTTTACTTTGGATCAATAAAGCCACACGATAAGAATGAATGAAGGGTAGTTTCCTAACATCTTGTAGCCTCTCAGAGATAGGTATAGACATCTTTGTACCAATCCATGAGACTCAACTAGACATGCTCGTGGCTCATGAGACCTACACAACCTAGAGTTGTGATACCAACTTGTCAAGACCTAAATTTCCACCTATATGTGATGGCGCCTAGCCGAACTTGCTAAGCAAGCCAACTCACAATCAAAAAAGAAAGTTCATTTTCATTATTTGACAAAGATATACAATAATTAAAGTTGGGAATAGTCTCAAAACAGTAATAATAGTTGATCAAAACCCAAGTATGGCATAAACACAGTCAATACTGTACGCTCCCAAGGCTAGTTTGCATAAGTACACGAGCAAGGTACGAAAATGGGATCAAGTTTGTATACATGCCAAGCTGTCAGAGATGCAAATATGTAGAAATATAGAAGGAACAAGACTGAGGATCTGCGAAGTAGATCCATGAAATGCAGCTCACCCTAAGTCTTCGTGAAATCTCCTAGCTCAATCAGAAAGCTCTTCTAGGACCCACCAGAGGATCTATACAAAAAGATGTGGATAAGAAAACGGTACCCAGTAAGAATGAAGTCTAACCTTAAAGAAATAGTGGAGAGGTTAGAATATTTTGAATACTTATCATAAAAGCATAATAACGAGATTAAAAACCGAAGTAATAAGTAATATCATGAATAACAAGAGTCACATATATTAACAGTCAAAAAGTATTAAGCATACTTTTGTGGAACAGAATTAACCATACTCCACCCCTACTTCTACCCTTACCACGGCCTTCGACAGCCCTACCCTGAGGGGTCGGTGCCTGCCCAATTGTTCCCGATGAACGTGTTCTCACCATCTGTAAGAGACTAAAAAGACAAGATTTTTACTTTGGATCAATAAAGCCACACAAGAATGAATGAAGGGTAGTTTACTAACATCTTGTAGCCTCTCAGAGATAGGTATAGACATATTTGTACCAATCCATGTGACTCAACTAGACATGCTCGTGGCTCATGAGA
Source organism: Nicotiana paniculata (assembly GCA_005239505.1). Lineage (NCBI taxonomy): Eukaryota > Viridiplantae > Streptophyta > Magnoliopsida > Solanales > Solanaceae > Nicotiana > Nicotiana paniculata. The sequence goes on from ML331866.1 coordinate 33,101, forward strand.
CCTACACAACCTAGAGTTGTGATACCAACTTGTCAAGACCTAAATTCCCACCTCTATGTGATGGCGCCTAGCCGAAATTGCTAAGCAAGCCAACTCACAATCAACAAATAAAGTTCATTTTCATAATTTGACAGGGATATACAATAATTAAAGTTGGGAATAGTCTCAAAACAGTAGTAATAGTTGATCAAAACCCAAGTATGGCATAAACACAATCAATACAGTACGCTACTAAGGCTAGGTTGCATAAGTACACGAGCAAAGTACGAAAATGAGATCAAGTTTGTATACATGCCAAGCTGTCGGAGATGCAAATATGTAGAAATATAGAAGGAACAGGACTGAGGATCTGCGAAGTAGATCCATAAAATGTAGCTCACCCTAAGTCTTCGTGAAATCTCCTAGCTCAATCAGAAAGCTCTGCTAGGACCCACCAGAGGATCTATACAAAAAGATGTACATAAGCAAACGGTACCCAGTAAGAATGAAGTCTAACCTCAAAGAAATAGTGGAGAGGTTAGATTATTTTGAATACTTATCATAAAAGCATAATAACGGGATTAATAACCGAAGTAATAAGTAATATCATGAAGAACAAGAGTCACATATATTAACAGTCAAAAAGTATTAAGCATACTTTTGTGGAACAGAATTAACCATACTGTCATGACCCAAACTGATGGGCCGCGATGGGCACCCGGTACTTTACCCAACTGAGTACCAATTTTAACGTATATTTCTTATTACATCATTACATACATATGACATACGGGCCTAATAGGCCAGCATAATCTTTTATAAACCCAAAACATAGGCCGGCCAGGCCGTAGAATCTCTTATATGCACAACATATGTCTACAAGCCTCTAAGAGTACATAATTATCATAAAGGTCGGGACAGAGTCCCGCCTTACCAAAAAATACGTGTCTAAATCATACTAACCAACGGGAAACTCCGAAGCAAATGGAGCGCACCAACATCTTCCGCTGAGCTGATAGCCTACTTGGAGGGCTCTAGACCTGTCTATCAGGACCTGCGGGCATGAAAAGCAGTGTCCCCAGGCAAAAGTGACGTCAGTACGAATAATGTACTAAGTATATAAGAAATGAAAATCAGTAAATAATAGACATGAGAGAAACATGGAGTAAGAGACTCGACATGTAAGTCTGAATAACTCTGTAAATCATGAAATACTTATAGTGTCATGCATATGCGTATAAATGTCATGTCGTGCATATGTATATGTTTCATAACATCATCTGCCTCTAAGGGCATCCCATCATATCATATCGGTCATTGTGGGCAAAATCATCATCGTATACCAGCTGATCAGGTGGTGGTGCGTATATAACGCCATAACCTTTCCCATATACCATATACATATATATACATACATATATACGCTTATATAGTGCCATTTTTGAATATACATAAATATATACGCGTATATAACACCGTTTGAATCATATTCCAGCCACTGTGGGCAACATCATCATCATATACCAACTGATCATGTGGTGGTGCGTATATAACGCCGTAACATTTTCCCATATCCCATATACATATATTTACATATATACGCGTATATAACGCCATATGGTCATGGGTAAATGCACATGTATGAAATGCATGAAAAATACATAATAATATCAATATTCCTTCTGGATAAACTTTTCCAAATGCGTATTATTCTGAGACCCATGAACAGAAAATAATAAAAATTCTCATGGGGAATCAAGAATATAGACACCCCTACTATTTCTATGAATAGAGTAATTTATAGTAACTATGTATTTTATTGTTTCTTTAGTATAATTTGGACCATGCCAAAAAAGAAGGGATAACCTTAACATACCTGATTCGATTCTCTTGATAATCCTTCTAACACACGTTAATTGCGACAAAACATGTGACGGCGAGATCGGAGTAGGAAAAAATTCGTATAACTTCGCATGAATTCCTTGTTAAAGATTTCTACTTGGTAGATGTAGAACAACTCATTTTGGTGAATTTGATCAAACTTTTGTATGGCATCTTTGCTGGAACAGTAAAGTTCCCATTCATCTCTATATGAGTTGTTGAAGATTATTATCTTGCTTACGTTCATGACTTAAGTATGTAACATACCAATATTTACTTTTGAATGCATATAAGAATCTATGTTTGTCTTACGTTTCTTAAGGATAGATATGACAAATATTAGTATCTTTTCTTTATTAAAATGGAAAAGACACATATTGTTAAGACTTGCCACTTAGCCTAGTGACATATGAGTTACAAATCTTGAATTGGTGGGCTGCCACGTCATTGCTTTGGGTCCTTACCCAAAGTTTTTTTATTTTTATTTTATTAATCCACCACTATTTATTAATTACCTAGGTAATGTCCCATTATTTAATAATTAACCAATTACCCACATAATTGAGAATTATTTCCACTTACTTGAAATATTACTCACTTTTCACATACCTTATACACCTTATTATCATGGTTATGTGATACCTCGTACGACACTAGTCCATAAATACTGAGTATTCTAACTTGGGCCTTATTTTATCCCAACATGCCAAACTTGGATGGAAATTCGTTTCCTTTAACTTGTTCCTCTCTCACCTTCACGAATTTACTTATCACTTGTTTGAAATAGCACAATCCTTATAATTTCTAAAATAATCCCATCCCCGAACTTACGTCGATTAACTTACGACGAAACTTTAACATACGAAAATGCGGGATGTAACACATATGCTGCCAGATATAGAAATAAATGATAGCATGCTCAAATAATGGAGCCAGAATCCCAATTAACATATACGGATGTTAAGTAACAGTTAACAGTTAAATAAATACTTCTAAATAAGTCAATAGTAAGAATGTATGCTCAACCGGTACAAGATGATTGTATCCTTGTTACACCCCATGTTTTCGTACGTGAAAGTACTCCATAAATAAATTGATGAAAGCTCGTAAATGAGATGTTACATCCCGCATTTTCGTACGTTAAAGTTTTGTCGTAAGTTAACCGACGTAAGTTCAGGAATGAGATTATTTTGAGATTATAAGCGTTATGCTATTTCAAACAAGTGATGAGAAAACTCATGAAGGAGAGAGAGTAAGCAAATCAAAGAAAATGAGTTTCGTTGAAGTTTGGAAATTTAGGATAAAATACAGTCCAAGCTATAATACCCCGTATTTATGGACTAGATCCATACAAGGTACCACATGACCATGATAGTAAGGTGTATAAGGTATTTTAAATGTGGGTAGTATTTTAAGTAATTTGAGATAATTCTTAATTATGTGGGTAATTGGTTAATGAGATATTAACAAGTTAATCAAGTGATTAGTGGATAATTAATTCAAATATTTGGATAAGAATTAAATCTTCCAACGTGGCAGCAAGGGCTTAAAGTAATTATGACTCCTTGGTCTTGATAGTTAGGTGGAATGTGTAGGCAATTTTGGGAAAAATAAACCCCAAAAGTGGGGCCCACACCACCAAGGATTAAAATCTTGTGCTTGGCTTGGTTACACTTATCTTTGCATTAGGATGAAGATGAATCCTTTGGCCTATGCCATCAGATTGGATGAGGTCATTTAAGATCCATCATTAAGCTTAAAGCAAAGAGATTTTATAAGTGATGCTTGTGCTCTTGACAAAGCAAAAATGATGCGTTTAGATGAGAAAAGTGGGAACTTTTATTGAACTGAGCTTGGTCGAATTGCAAGCCACTTTTCCAGTATACTAGTGTTGAGACTTACAATGAAATGTTGTCACGCCATATGAATGAAAGTGAGGTCTGCTAAGTGACGGATGAAGCTTCAAAAAAAATTCACACAAAGTTATACAATGTAATAGCAATGAGATTTGCAATTCTAAGAGAACACAGTACAATCTTTCTCACGAACATCATACAATTTTTTCCCTACTTCGATCCGTCATTACATGAGTTATCGCAATTGACGTGTGTAAAGGAATAGTCAAGAGAATTGGTTCGGGTATGCTAAGGCTAAAACTTTAATTCATTTTGGAAAGATCTCGTAACTACATGTGTTTAATAACGAGGCATAAATACAAGTTCATACTCCCGAATTTATATACATTATCCTAGTCTCATAAATTACAACATTCTCCCTTATCGGGACTTTATATTCAGTTGAGTATTGTCTCCTTCCAGTCAAGAGAGAAAAGGTTCTATATATATATATATATATATAATAGTATTTTCACCACCATCGAGCTATAATCGGTGGAAAATCCCCTATTTGGGCAATCTCTGATCATATGGTAAGCTATATACCGAGCCTACTTTGGCCGAGCACTTATGAGCAAGAGCAGCATGGCCGAGATGCATATCCTAGTATAGCCGAGCACCTATGAGCGAGCCTACTATGGAAACGCAGTTATATATACCAAGCCCTATAAGGCCGGACAACTATTTTACTTACTATATTGGGAGAGTTGAGCCAGTATCACCAGGTAAGCATATCTTCGGATTATCTTTGACTCTCAGTTACTTTTAGTTATTATATTATCAATTCATTTTCAGCTTTCACTTAATTTGTTTCCCTACATACTCGGTACATTATTTCGTACTGACTTCCCTTTTGCCGGGGACGCTGCATTTCGGGAGTGCAAGTTCAAACAGAAAGACGAGTAGACCCCTCAGTAGGTGTTGCTCGAGTTCAGCTTGATCGGTATGCTCCGCATCCTTCAGAGTTGACGGGTGTAGAGTTTTATGTACATCTCATGTATACATGTATATATATGTTATGGATAGGTCAGGGCCCTGTTCCGATCACAATACATCCATCAGTAGAAGCTTGTAGACATATATTGTTAGTTAGTGTAGTATGTTGGTCTTGTAAGCCTTATATGTATATTTTGTTGGTTTGCTAGCTGTAGCAGTTATGAAGGCCTTGTCGGCCTAGCTTGATATTGATGTTTAGTCCGCGTTAGAAAATTGTCTTGCAATGTGGCCCATGGAGAAAGTATGAAATTATATGTTCAGAGTCCCTTAATCACAAGTTTGTACGCAAGGATAGGTGAGGCACTGGGTGCAGGTCTTGCCCCACAAATTCGGGGCGTGACAAAAGTGGTATCATAGCAGTTATGTCCTAGGAAGTCTACAGGTCATGTCTAGTAGAGTCTTTTTTATGGGGTGTCGTGCACCACACTTATAAGCAGGGGGCTACAAGGCATTTAGGATTGTCACTCTTTCTTCTTACTCTAGATCGTGTGGTAGAGCTCACTTGTAAGAATTCAGACTCCTAAATTCTATTTTATTCGTAATAAGACGATACCTACATCCGGAAAGACGGTTGGTAAGAGATATAGTTGTGGAAACGCTGAGTGAGAGGAACTCAATTTTACATGATGCTTATTATGAGTAAATGTAAGGTCTTCAGTAGATAATATGTGTACTAAGACATGTAAGCCTCTCGATAAGGAATCTTAAGGAAAGAATATCTATCCACCCCTATGGTGACAGGAAATGAGATATTAAGAAGGTAGATACAAGCTTCAATAAGTAAAAGGAGCAAGATGAGAAGGGTATGAGGTACTAGTTAATGAAGATTATCGATATTTTCAACTCAGGCAGAAAAATATAGTCATTGTGAGTTACCTTCAACAGTACATAGGTATGTATAATTGGCCACACCCATCTTAGTTATGCCCTATGGGGGCTAACATGTGTAGTTAAGAAAAGGATGGGATATCAGGATTTGGCTGGGGTTAGAGTAACCCAAAATGAAGAATGGATTGTTTGTGTTAGTTGACATTTCCGAAGGATATTACAAAGGTGCTAATAGACCTCCTTGTGAGACACCTAGATGGTGCACTCTAGAATATTACAATTAGATGTGAATACTAGCATGATCAAGAATTCTGAAGATAGGCACCTAAAAGCCTGGAAGGGATAGCTCTAGATCGTGTGGTAGAGCTCAATTATAAGAATTCAAACTCCTAGCTTTTATTCGTAATAAAATGATACCTACATCCAGAAAGATAGATGGGAAGAGATTGAATGTGGCTATGGAAGAGTTGAGTCAGAGGAACTCGATTTTGCATCATGCTTATGATGAGTAAATATAAGGTCTCCAGCAAAACATGTGAATACTAATATATGTAATCTTCTTGATAGGGATCCCTAAGGCAGGAATATCTATCCACTCTTATGGTAAAAAGGAATACGAGAATCAAAAATTAGACATAAGTTCCAGCAAGTAAGAGAATCAAGGTGAAAAAGGGTACACGGTACCCAGTTAATGAAAATTATCGGTTTTTTCAACTCAGTCAGAGAGATATAAGCATTTTGAGTTACCTTCAATAGTAACAAATATATGTACAATGGGTCACACCCATTCTAGTTACCCCTTATGTGGGTTAACAGAAGTAGTATAAGAGGAGGACGGGATATCAGGATCCGGCTGGGGTTAGGATAACCCAAAATGATGGATGAATTGTTGCGTCAGTTGACATATCCGAAGAATATTGTAAATGTACTAATACATCTCCTCGTGAGATACCTAGATGTTGCACTCTAAAATAGTACAGCTAGATATGAGCACTACAAAGATAGGCATTGAAACCCTGGAAGGGATAAATATTACCTTAGTGTGACTCTCGTCCCTAGTAGAGCGAGGACGTGGAGCAACCCGAAGAGCCGATGAATGAAGCAAGGAGAGATAAAAGCGAAAGAATGTTGTGTTGAGGTTTTCACAAGAAAGGGATAGGCATAAGTATTAGCAGAGTAATGAGAAAAGAGATAAGGAAGAATTATGAGTGAGAAGTGATACATGGATGACAACAGTAGAGCGATCCAGAATCTATAGTCAAATGAAGAAAGAGACAAAAGGTGATGGGCCAAAAGAAAACAAAAGAGTATAGGCCATACAATCATATCCTCATTTCGAGGAATAAGTTCGCGACTCTAACATGACTGGCAGAAGGAAAATCTAGACCCCAGAATAATAGAAATCAGTACGGACTGGTGCACTAGATAAACTAAACATGAGTTAGGAACTGAGTGATTTGATAATAGTCAGCATCATAAGAATTTCATATTGCATTCCGCCAATAATATATAGAATGGACAACAGAATAAGATCCATGATGAATTCAGAGAATGTTCATTCAGGGAGACGCTTCCCTAAAGCAAGAAATATGAGCAAAGTAAAGCTTAAGGGTCTGTATGTGCTAGTTACACTAAGTGTCACCATCGCGAGTAAGGAATTATGTTATCCTTGATATAGAATCATAAAGGAAGAATCCGATAAAAATGAGAAAGGGATTATATTGCACTTATCCAAATGTTATAGACATGCTATGATTCTAGAACGTTATGTAAGCACGAAGTAAAAAAAATAAGGAAGTAAGAGTTCCTTCCCGGGATGTTATTGATAGATAAGGAGCCAGTACGTGAGGTAAGTTAAGACAAGGAAATAACCCAAGAAAGATTACGCGGAATATGGATATGAGAATGGGCCGACGATTAGTTAGTAGTTGATTCAGAAAGAGCATAGTCATGACTAGACATGAGGTTACAGACAAATCAGTAGATCATGCAAGATAAGTGTAATAAACCCCAACATGGGGAAATCGGCCCCCGCAATAATGTCATTATAATACTTGAGATTTATTCAAATAAGAGTTGGGTTATTTAAAGGTACCGTATGACTGTTATGGGGATAAAAGAAAGTGCCACTGGAAAGACAGTCAAAATATCAGTTCAGGAGCGACCCTACAAGCACAAGGGCATGGAGGTAAGCAACTACGAATGATTATAGGCAAGGAAGGACATCAAAAATTCTGTAATAAGCTCACAGATTTTCAAGAGTCAAAGGTTCTGCCTAAGTACTACAACGAAAGACTAGCTGAGGAAATAAGAAAAAAGGCTGCAACCTAAACACAATAACCTAAAGAGGAAATGGTCGTGTAACAACAGTCTCACAACAACATTGTAAGTACTCCATAGGAAAGTGGCACCTACCTTGGCTAATGAACGGGAAGTAAAATTAAAAGTAGTATTGAAATCATATGAGTTGCACGAGACCTCTGGCATGCGTGGGAAGAAGACAAGATAAGTATGCATGCAACAAGGGGGGAGAAAGACCAGGAAACGTACTAGCTTACGTTAAAGAAAGTTGAGAAAGAACGAAAGGAATTATTCAATCAATGATCCCGAGTTGGTGACATTATGAATGCACTTAAGAGTTTGGAGTTTTATACTTGCAGCATATACAGCCATAGAAGATTCTGATATACATTAAAAGAAACAATTGAGCCCAAGTCATTGACGAATGATTGAATTGTTAAAGGATTATATCATGAATATCCCTCAGCGCCTATGAAAGGATAAAGTAATAACTAATACCAGGAGTTATAGATCGGAAGACGGATTAAGCCTAAATAAAGGCTGATCAGAAAGAAAAAAAAGGGGAACTAAAGAGTTACATTGGCTAAGTAAAAGTGGACCAAGAGAATTATAGACCTTAGGATCACTCTTAAATAACAGAGGTATAAGAGAGATAATATAGTAGCCATATTTTATAACGGCTCTACGATGAAGCCAACTAAAGAGTACCAGCCTCATAAGAAGTCAGTATGAAGCTCCCACCTGATTGTGTATGCACCAAAGGTACAAGTATTATAATAGAGCTTCAGGTTGTGGAGGTAAATTATACCTATGTAGAAGAGAGGTTATGAAAGAAATAGAATAATGTGAGGAAATATTTTAAGGTAAGTAAGGAAAAGGTAAACAACGTACAAGATACTAAAATACAGAAGGTTATGAATAGTCCATATTGCGAATAAGAGTCTAGAAGCGCGGGGATTCAGTACCCAGGAATGATATCAGCATGTTAGTGGCATACCTTCTAGCCTATAGTTTCTAAGTACCGCAAGGTCTAATTAGAAAGTGAAAGTAGAGTTAGAGATGATGTGATGTCTCAATGTTCCATAAAAGCATACGAAAACCGGTCGCAAGATAAAGTATGATAGAACGACAAGGTTTTAGAGAGACAGGAGTAAGAATAAGAAAAGGGCAAGTGAGAAGATGACGAAAATGGATAAGCCCCCAGGATTAAGCCCGTGAAAACAAGAGAGCTTATGGTTCCTCTAAGTTATACAAAGTTCAGTATAGCCTGAATAAACTCAAAAGAGTCTAAAACTAGTAGCATTTAGAAGAGATGGACTGTGGCGCTGGTAGTAGAATAAGGGTGTGATTGTGATAGATAAAGGATGACTTTTGGGCTTTCGATTGAGTAATGACTCGAAGAGTATTTCCTAAATCGTAAGGGAATAAAATACCCATATTGGGTGAGTCACATTGGATGCTAAAAAGTATGGTTATGGAAGTATAGTATCACCCCTAGGTGGATCAATCTAATTACTCCAAGTGCCCGGATGAGACACGAGCCCTAGGGGCGGTGTTGCATAAGAGAGAAAGTTATCAGTGGTAAATGATGGATCAAAATTTATGTGAATAAACAATAGATGGATAAAATTTCATCAGTATGATATGAGATTAGACTATCAGTCTTAAGGATAAGCAACAAGAGTAACCTGGAGTTGGTTGCAAACATGAGTAACGATAAATCGAAGTAAGAACTATGGTATAGTATGACCTACGTAGATGCAGTAAAGTCATACAAATGGATAACCAAGTCTATGAAATAAGATATATCCATATTCACAAGTTCTACAAAAGTACCGAGCAAAGATCTTCAATACACTTATAGATGCCCAGAGAGGCATCCTATTAAGCCTTGTACATTTTTAGAAAGTAAGGCCTAGATATTGGCTAAAATCTGGAGGAAAAAGGAGAAAAGAGTCGCATAGGCACACTTACAAGGTCAGTGTCATAGAGACTGCATAATAGAAGGTAGCAGTAGTTACGAGATTGGGAGAATTAGATCACAAGTCATGGCGTGGGAAAGAGGCCTAAAGGGGAAATGCCCTGGCCTTTGGATTTATTCACAGAACAACTGCCTAAATGAAAAGGAGAGTATTAAGGTATTCACAAGAGCTATAAGAGATGAAAATGATAAGAGCATCAGTCAACATTCGAGGAAGAATGTTCCAAAGGGGGGAATGATATTACGCCCCGCAATATTACGTCGATATTATGTCCCGCATTATTATATTACGATGATGTTATGCCTTGAAGTACTAAATTAGGATGATACGCTTCGTAGTATTAAATTACGAGGATGTTACACCTTGTGGCATTGTACGTTGAATTTGTCGTAAGGTAATTGACATCAGTCCAAGGAAAAGATTATTTGGAGATTATAAGGACTATGCTATTTCAAACAAGTAATGAGTAAATTTTTGAAGGTAAGAGGGGAAGCAAGTCAAAGAAATAAATTTTCGTCCAAAGTTGGCATATTAGGATAAAATACGGGCCGAAAGTTAATACCCGATATTTATGGACTAGTACCGTACAAGTTACCGGGTACCATACAAGTATGATATATATATATATAAAAGGGTATTAAAAATAAGTAGAATTTTAAGTAAGTTGAGACAATTCTTAATTATGCAGGTAATTGGTTAATTACTGGGTAACGGGACACTACCTAAATACCTAATAAGTAGATAAAGATTAAACTTTCCCACCCCATGCCTACGTAGCAGCAATCCACACCCTAAAGAAATGACTCTTAGTCATTTATTATGAGGTGGAAAACTAGTGTGAAGTCTTACATATCAAAGACTAATATAAAACTAATGTAAAGTTTTACATTCCAAATGTTTTCCATATCAAGGACTTCCAACAGAAGTGGGGGGAGGGAATGTTAGCCATTTTTTAAAGGCTTTTAATAAAAATTTATTCTCAAAACACTTCAGTAAAATTACTACTTTGATAACGTGATTTCGTAACCAAAATCCGATGAGGTTTCTTAGCACAATTAGCAACATGAGATTTTGGGATTCTAAGGGAGTGCGGTGAAACCTTTTCCAAGAATATCATACGTATTTTTCTCTACTACTCCAGGTATGTTAAGGCTAAGCCATTCTTTAATTTTGGCATGATCTCGTAATTACAGTAATTTGATAACGAGACATAAAGAAAAATTCATATCCTGGAATTTACGTATATTTTTCCTAGTCTTGTAAGTACAACATTCATTTGTGTATTTCTTTTTTTCCAGTCAAGAGAGAAGAGAGTCTATATATACAGTATTACAGTATTTTCATTACCATCAAGCTATAATTGATGGGCAGGCCCCTATTGGGCAACCTCAGATCATATGGTAAGTCGAGCCTACTATGGCCGAGTGCCTATGAGCGAGACTAGTGGCCGAGATACAGAGCCTAGTATGACTGAGCGCCTATGAGCGAGCCTAATATGGCAGAGCAGTTATATATATATATATATATATATATACATACACACTGATCCTTATAGGGCCGGACAACTATTTTACTTACTATATTGAGAGAGTTGAGTCAGTATCAGTAGGTAAGCATATCTTCAGATTATCTTTGATTCCCAGTTGCTTTCAGTTGTTATATTATCAGTTCAGTTTCAGCTTTCAATAAATTGCCTTACATACTCGATACATTATTTTGTATTGACTTCCCTTTTCTGGGGGCACTGCATTTCGTGCGTGCAGGTTCAGACAGGCAGACCGGTAGACCTCCTCATTAAGTGTTGCCCCAGTTCAGCTTGATCGGTAAGCTCCATGCCTTTCGGAGTTTCCGGGCCTAGAGATTTATGTACACACACACATACACACACATATATATATATATATGTGTGTGTGTGTGTGCATATATGTTATGAGTAGATTGTGTCCCTGTTTCGATCAGAGTATATCCATCAGTAGAGTCTTGTAGACATATCCTGTCAGTTAGTGCAATATGTTAGGCTTGTAGGCCTTTTACGTATATTTTGTTAGTTTGCCATATATAGTGGTTATGACGGCCTTGTCGGCCCAACTTTATATTAATGTTTCATCAGCATTTGAAATTGTCTTGCAATGTGGCCTATGTCTAAATTATGACCTTATATGTTCAGAGTCCCTTAGTCACAAGTTGGTACGCAAGGATAGGTGAGACAACGGGTGTCGGTCTTTCCCCCCAGGTTCGTGGCGTGACAATAAGGGAAGGAAAATACGAGGGTGACATACCTTGAGACACTAAAAGAGTATAGGCCATAAAGTCATATCCTCATTTCGAGAAATAAGTTCATGACTCCAATGCGGCTACCAGAAGGAAAAGTTAAACGGAAATCAGTATGGGCTGGTGAACAAGATAACCTAAACATGAATTAGGGACTGAATGATTTGATAATAGTAAGTATCGTGAGAATTTCATATTTCGTTCCGGCGATAATAGAATGGACAGCAGAAGAAGATTCATGAGAAATTCAGAGAATGGCCATTTAGGAAAACACTTCCCTAAGCAATCAATGTGAGCAAAGTTAAGCTTAAGGGATTGTATGTGCCAGTTATACTAAGTATCACCCTCGCGAGTAAGGAATTTTTTTATCCTTGGTACAGAAAGATTACCGCAAGGAAAGTAAGGGTCATCAATGATGTGAAAATGCGTCAAAGATGAAGAAACATCTATGTAGATCATCGTAGCACTAAATCTTAGTATTCCCCAAAAGGATATGGAGTGATCTGACATTAAGTCAAAATTAAGTGATTCTAGTAACTATGGAATGGTAAAGGAAGAATGCAATAAAAAAAATGAGAAAGGAATGATATTGAACTTATTCAAATCCTACGGATATGCTACGACTCCAAAACATTATGCAAGCACGACGTCAAGGAGAGAAAGTAAGGGTTCCAGCCCGGGATGTTTTTGATAAATAAGGAGCTAGCGCGAGAGGTAAGTTAAGACAAAATAAATAACCTAAGAATGATTACGCGGAACACTGATATGAGAATGGGAAAATGAGTAGTCAGTAATTGATTCAGGAAAAGCCTAGTTATGGCTAGACAAGAGGATATAGAAAAATCAATAGATCGTGCAAGATAAACATAGTGAACCCTAACATGAGGCATTCAGTCTCGCAGATATGACATCGTAACCTTGAGAAATATTAAGATAGGAGTTGGGGTAGTAAAGGTACTGTATGAGTGTTATGGAGATAAAGAGAGTGCCACTGGGAAGACAATCAAAATATCAGTTCAGAAGCAACCTTACAAGCACAAGGGCATGAAGGTGAGAAAGTAAGGATAATTACAAGTAAGAAATAACATCACATTCCGCCGGATAAACAATGTAATAAGATCGCAGCCTTGCAAGAATAAGAGGGTCCTCCCTAAGGCTTCAACCTAAGCACAGTGACCTAAAAAGTAAATGGTCTAATAATAACCGTCTCACAATAACATTGTATGCACCCCCATAAGAAATTTTCACCTATCGTGGCTAATAAACAGGAAGAAGAAAAGAATCAAATGGTGATATTCAAGATCATATGGGTTGTATGGAATTCCAATATGTGTGGGGAACTAAGATAATCTAAGTATGCACGCAACAAGGGGGAAGAAAGACCATGAAAAGTAATAGCTCACGTTTAAAGAAAGCTGAGAAGGAAAAGGAATTATTCGATCATGATCCAGAGTTGGTTACGTTATGAATGAACACACTTAAGAATTCATAGATGTAACGAACCGGCCGGTCATTTCGAGAGTAATAGCCTCGTTTCCCCCATTCATGCTTCATTATATGTGGTTCAACTTCATTAGGTTGTGTTAGATTGGTTGGCTCGGGCCCGGAGCTATTTTTGAAGAGAAATGAGACACTTAGTCTCTTAACTTTGCTCAATAGTTGGAAAAGTCAACTGGAAGTTGACTTATTGGTAAATGACCTTGGAATGTATATTTTATGGTTCGGATAGATTCATTAGGTGATTTAAGACTTAGGAGTGTGTTCATAATGTGGTTTTCATGTCCGATGTAGAATTAGGCTTGAATTGGCGAAAGTTAGTAGCGATTTCTGGTCGGCAGTGAAAAATAGGTTATCGGGGTCGGAATGGAAATTCGGAAGTTGGAGCAGGTTTGTAATGTCATTTTGGATGTGTGTGAAAATTTTCAGGTCATTCGGATGTGTTTTGGTTGGTTTCGGCATCATTGGTGATTTTCGGAAGATTTAGGATTCTTAGGCTTGAATCATGAGTCGAATTTGTGTTTCGATGTTATTTTGAGTGTCCCAAGGGTTCGAATAAGTTTGGGTGATAATTTATGACGTGTTGGTATATTTGGTTGGGGTCCCGAGGGGCTCGGGATTGAGGTCGTATGGTTAACAGAGGTTGGACTTGGAAAATTGCAGCAAAACTGCTGCTGGTGCACCACTGCTAGTGTGGGCGCACCTGTGGAAGGAAGACCCCAGGCGCGAGGTCCATAGGTGCGAAGACCTTGCGCAGGTGCGGAAGAGGGAGACATGGCCTAGGAGCACAGGTGCGGATGCTTGGTCTCACCTGCGAGCCCGCAGGTGCGAGAAGAGGTCCGCAGGTGCGGAAGTCGGGACTTAAGTCGGCTGCGCAGGTGCGCTAATGGGGCCGCAGGTGCAGGAATCGCTGGAAAGATCATATATAAGGGGCCCTTAGCAAATTTTTGGCACTTTCATCACTTTTTCATGCGGGCTGAGGCATTTTGGGAGAAAATTAAAGAGGGAATTCGAGGGTCTTCTGTGGAGGTAAGTTTCTTGGATTAAAAACTCGATTCTATGTTGATATTTGACGGATTAGACTTGGAATTAGAGGAATTTAATGGCATAAATTGGGGTTTAGGGCTTGGGAAATTGAGGCTTATAATTAAGGAATTTATGGGTCAATTGTGGTCGGATTTTGATGCATTTTATATGTGTAGACTCGGGAAAGGATAAGGATTCTTGTGATGAGATTTTTATAGAATTTCGAGACATGGACCCGAGGGCCGGATTTGGCCAATTTCAGGAAGTTTGGTTAAAATTGATAGCTTTCGAGTAGGCTTTGCTCCTTTAGTGTATATTGATGATATTAATCTGGTTTGGTTAGATTCGGAGCAGTCGGGAGCCGATTCTAGAGGCAAGAGCATCACGTATTAGTATTTGGGCCGGTTTGAGGTAAGTAATGACTATAAATTTTGTCCTGAGGGTATGAAACCCCAGACTTCGTATTTTCTCACTATTTTCGGAGTGGCGCACATGCCGGATGACGAGTGTGTGGCGTGAACTAATTGTGGATTTGTACTTGGTCCTTCCCTTGGCAACTATTGAGTTGCGTGTTTACTTTTAAATCATATGTTAAATCGTGTTTTAAGACTATTGTCATATTTGGGTTGTAAGCCATGTTTGGGGCCTTGTGCCGACTTGTTTAGACCCATTGGGGGATTTTACTGCTATTTCCTCACTGTGTTGACTTATGATGTACACTCATTCATGTTATGTTTAACTGATTATGAAACTCAACCTTATTTACACTATTTTGAGATATAAAATGATGTTTTTGGGTCGAGTACCCCGTTTTACTGACAGCCCGAGTGGCTTTTTAAGAGTTTCTGACTGAGTGTGGCCGAGGGCCTGATTATAAGGATATTATATGCCATGAGGTGGCTTGATATTAGCGTTTGGGCTGAAGGAGCCCCTTCGGAGTCTGTACACCCCCCTCCCCCCATGAGCGCAGGTACCTACTGAGTGCGAGTGCCGAGTACCGAGTGACGAGTGATTGGGAGGTATGAGTGACTATGAGGTTTCCCGAGGGGATGATTCTGAGTGATGTTATGCCTAAGGGGCAGTTTCTGATACATGTTTTTCCCGAGGGGATTTTAACACTTTCACTCTGAACTTATGAAATATGTTTTTTCCCGAGAGGCTTTTTATGATTTTTATCATTTTTAATAAACTTCTTGAAAGTTATGTTGAAACTGTTGGCAAGTATATTTCCAAAATTATTTTTACTGAAATCGGCTTTTAAGCGTGATGATTTAACGTATACATTATTGGAAAGAAAAACTGTGCTTATTGTGAAATGATGATTTGAATTTATGTGTTTCTTACTGATCAGACCTGATTTATTTTCATTACTATTGAGTTGGTGTACTCACATTACTACCTGCACCTTGTGTGCAGATCCAGATGCTAGGGCAGAGTGAGTTGTGTATCTGTACCAGAGACTTCTCAGAGATTTTGCGAGGTAGCTGCACGCGTCCGCAACCCTGCTCTCTCTCCTGCTTACTATTTTAGAGTTTAATTTCTAGAGTTGTATATTTCTGTAGATGCTCATGACCAGTGACTCCGGGATCTCGGGATTGTATGTAATATTCAGTGTAGCTTTATCTGTTTTTAAAATGTTTAAAAGAAACATTTACGGGTTATCAGTTTAGTAATGATATAATGGAAGATTATTTACGATTTGAGTGTGGATTTGGCTAGCCTAGTTCCATGATAGGCGCCATCACGACCGGTTTAGATTTGGGGTCGTGACAGGAGTATTATTCATGCAGCATATATGTTGACAACCATATAACCGTAGAAGGTTCTGGTATAAGTTAAAAGGAATAATTAAACTCGGGTCATAGACAAAGGATTGAATTGTTAAAGAATTTTATCATGGATATTCCATAGCGCCCATGAAAGGTTAAAAGTAATAACTAACACCATGAGCCGCAGATCGGAAGATAGCTTAAGCCTACATAAAGGTTGATCAGAGGAAAGAGGAAACTAAAGGGTTACATCAACTATGTAAATCATAAGTTTGATTATTGAACCTAGAAAAATACGGACATAGTGATTGAGAGAATTGTAGGATCACTCTTAATATCATAAGTACAAGAGAGACAATACAGTAGCCATATTTTATAACGGCTCTACGATAACTCCAGTTAGAAGTGTACCAACCTCATAAGAAGTCAGTATGAAGCTCTCACCAAATCATGTAAAGAGGTGCAAGTATTATAATAGAAGTTCAAGTTATGGATGTGAATTATACCTATTTGGAAAAGAGGTCATGTAAGAGATAGAAGATGTGATGTGAGATTTTAAGGCAAGTAAGGTAAAGGTGAACAATGTATGAGATACATAAATACAGAAGGTTGTGAATAGTCCGTACTTCAGACAAAAGGCTAGAGGCGCTGGGATTCAATATCCAGGAATGATAGCGGCAGTGTCAGTGGCATATCTTCTAGCCTATGGTTTCTAGGTACCGAGAGATCTAGCCAAGAGAGTAAAGAAGAGTTAGAGACGATGTGATGTCTCTCTTGATGTTCCAGAATAACATAAGGAAATCTATGGTGCAAGCAAGTTTAAGGGGGGTTGCTAATAGTATAAATAGATATGTATATGTCACAAGCTAGAGTATAGTAGAGCAACAAGGTTTTATGACATGAGTAAGGATAAGAAAGGGCGAGTGAGGAGGTGACAGGAAATGTATAAGTCCTCAGGATTGTTTACCTCGAAAAATGGTGTTAACAATTATACTTGATTTGTGGTTCTAAATATATGTGATTTATTTCAATACTAGTAAATAATCAAGAAATGATAACCTTAAGTAAGGAGAAATGATAGCCAAACCCATGTTGTAAAAGGGCTGGGGGCCTCGAGTTCGATAGTCTCGAGGGTCTAGAAATCGGTCTATAGCAGTGAATTAATAACAACAAATGAAGGAAAATAAATTAAGAATAATGAATGAAGAACAATACAGTTAAGAAAATGTTGAGCATGTTAAATGATAAAAGCTAAGTAGAATGTTCTATTACAGTGGATTGTATTTTACAAAATGATTGGAGTCCCCTTTATATAGGAGGGGGAAAACCCTAATATGGTACATTTCTAATTATGACAACGAATACTATTGTTACAGATGTATAACGGCCTAGTACGAATTTCTACTATTCCATGCAGACCTTATCAGTCCTAACCACGTGTTCATGGAAAATTCCCGCCTTTCCATGACGGTCATCGATTTTGTACAGCTCCGAGGTAGACTGTGATGGGCCTTCGATGTGCTTTCCCAAAGTTTACACTCTGGGATCGGATTCGAACTTCACTTTGAACCCTTCGAACTCGGGCTCGAAGAATTATAGAGACCTCGAAATCGGGCTCCTCCAATTTCGGCCGTATACAAATAGTCCCCGCGTTTCTTAGAATGAAATGATAAGAAACAATTTGAATTCTCGACCCTTCGATGATCTTTATGATGACAACACTCATATGACATAAGCGCCGAAATGACTGAAGTTCCCCGCCGGTTCTCTTCCCCAAAAGCCATAACTGGTCGTCAGGGATGGCCGGACATCAATATCAATGAACAATCGTCATTTTTCTCTTAGATATACTCGCTTCCCTCTCTCATTAAGAAATTTACCATTCTGTAGCCATGAATTTCTTCTATAACCTCCCTTTCACCACCAGTTCTTCCACCGTATTAGTTCAAAGTTGTGTCGGTGTGTTCATCTCCTCCTTCCTTTTCTAAAGAAATTATGGCTAAAACATCCAAACCCGTTCCTCAGAAATAAGAAATCTCCACTTCTACTTCTCGTCTGGCCAGTGGAAAATCGTCGACGCTCAATGAGATCATTCCAAGAAGCTTTTCCTTGAAGTAGGACTTTTCAATAAAAACCCCCGATGTCCCTGGCTGTCAAGAACACGCCTCGAGGTATATAAGATCAATCGAGGAGAGACACCTCAAAGATGTGAGGAGAGAGTGCAGATGGGGGGAAGAAGTCGTTCTACAAATACCCTCTCGCAAAGAGGATATTACGACCTATGTAGAGGGGTCTTTGACCGTGTATACATATCCCTTTACATTAGGTCCCAGAGATCCACTCGTGCTCAAGTTCTGCCAAAGGTACCAAGTTACCCTGGCCCAGATCCATTCGTCCTTCTGGTGGATCGTGTTAATGATGGGGGGTTTTGCTGAAAAGGCCGGGATCGAGTTCACCCTCAGCCACCTTATTCGATTGTATCGACCTCAGCATTTCCGAGGTCTAACAAGGTCCAACGCCGGTCCACAAAATCCTTCTTTTCTAGTAACGATGCGGATAGGGATCGAGGTTGGATGAGCCGATTCATCCGAGTGAGGACCATCGACGTTCATCCCCTCGGAGTTCCTTATATTCCCCAGAAAATGGAACTTCGCATGTGTGTAAAATGTTGTTCTTTATTTCCCTCTCATCAATTTTGCTAAACTTCGTATAACTGTTCATTTTCTATTCTCTCGGAAGTCCTTTGGATGCCTAACGCAGTCCTCGATCTCGCGGACTGGGTTCAGTAATTGGTAGCTACTTCGACATATGACAAATTCAACTGGCGGTATTTATCGAAGGGCAAGTGGAGGCAAAGCACCATGGTACGTGTTACACTACTTCTTCCTTAGTGAAAATACCTTTCTTCATATGATCTAACTTTTTGGTCGCAAGTATTGGTGAGTTTTCTGAGATAAGGCCGCCCCGACCGGGGAGGAAGAAGAACCCTCCACTTCGAAGCAGAAGAAAAACAATAAGAGAAAAAGATCCTCGAAGAGCGAGGATGCTCAAAACAAAACGGAGCCTGCTCAAAGGCGCAAGAAAAATATGGTCATCAACAAGGACTTTGACTTTTCCTGTCGGTCCGTGGGAGATGATGACGACGAGATTGAGGGTTCAACATTGGTGACTCGAACTAGAAAGCCTTCTGAGGCTATTAAGCCTGCCGGAACCGAGGCCCCTAGCCTCGAGGGAGGAACTCCAAAAGAAAGAAAGGACAAAGGCCCTTCATTGACTGACTTGGAAACTGCCTCTCAGACTTGATAAATACCCCGAAGGGAGTGGTCTTCGACACACCTCAGCCCAATCAGAGTGCCTCGGGCGATTTCTCCAAGGCTGTGATAGTAGGTCATTCACCGTCATTTCCATCTTTATCCAAAAATACTATAAGGGACGCTTGGGACCTGAAGACGCCCAAATTAGGCCGAGCCCCGAGTGAAAATGACCCCTTTCAGGGTTGCTTTACTGGGGTCAATGAGGTCGAACCAGCAGATGCAAACTCAATCTTCAAGGAGGTTCAACGGCTTTACTCAATTGTAAGTTTCTAATATCTCCACAACCTTTCTAACTTCATCCTTTCTGTAGGGCTTCGACAATTTTAAGACTGAGCTATGCCGCACAGATGGACTTCCTTGTTGAGGCCAATAAAGATGCACTGGCAACAGTGTCCGCTCTCAAAATTCAAATTCAAAATTCTCTAGAGAGCAATTCAGTTTAAGAGGGCACGATAACTGAACTTGAGGTTGTTCTCACAAAGGCGAAGGCCGAGGTCGTGGAAGCTCGAGCTGAAGCCAAAGAGATACAAGCCAAAGCCGACGACATGGTAGCCATCTATTTGAAAGATGCTACCGATGCTCAAATGGAGTTGAGGGGGGCCTCCGATCGAGAGAAGAGAAGTAACGACTATGTCCGATGTAGATCCCAGAGGGAAACCCTCGAGGAGATCCATGCCAAGGGCTTTGATCTCTCCGAGGAGATAGAGCAGGCCAAGGCAGACGAGACTGATGCCAAGTTCCTCCTTTCTTCTGATGATGAAGCCGACGTTGAAGATGATGAAGAAGAGGATGACGAGGATGTTGGTTCCGAGGGGGTTAATGAAGACAAAGTCCCCGAGAGGGAAGAGGCCCTCGAAGATCAGGCTGTTAAAGATGCAGGTCCCGTAGGTGCTACCTCATAGCAGGTGACCCCGACGATAGACTAGGTTTTCTTGTAAGGGCTCCTTGTGGGAGATTGCAAATGTACTTTTGTACCATCATATATATAAAGAATCTTTTTGTTTTATCTTTGTATAAATGTCTATCTTGTCTTTGCCTTTGATATTTGATGTTGCTGACAGTCAGTCTGATGTACTGGACTTAGAATATAAAACCCTTAGGTTTCGTGTTTGATCAATGATCAACAATAGGGGAGTCCGATTTTCGAGCTTAAGCATTAGCGCGGGATTTTCGAGTGCGAACTTTAGGTAAGGTCTCGAGCACAGTGTGCTTCGGCCTTTAAGTTCTTTAGGTATCGATCTTTAGGCTTTTTTAACACATCGGCCCTTAGGCTCTTTAGATTGGCCCTAAGGCTCTTTAGGTTGGCCCTTAGGCTCTTACATATCGGCCCTTAGGATCTTTGTAGATTAGGTCAATTAGACCTCTAAAATGGCTACAATTTTCCCCCATTCTGGCTAAAGACTTTTTTTAAAAAACTTTGTTATGCCTTGGCATGTTTTTATATCCGTCCGACTTTTCGACGGTTCGATTGATAGGAACCTCGATTACAAGTTGATGTGCGAGGATTATTGAGTACCTCATGAGGTTCTCCCGAAGGCTGATTTTTTCAAAGCCTTTACATTGTTCGGAGCTGTTATTATCAAAGACCCTTTGCTTATGCCGAGGGTAGCCTGATTTAACCAGTTTTTTCGAAGTATTTGAAGGCCTTTAGTTTTATGGAGGAAGTCGGACGTCTCCAAGCCGCATTATTTCGGCCGTAGCCTTTTCACTTGACCGTAGTTTTTGTATTTGGCCATAGACTTTAGTCCCCGAGTAAGATGGACTTAGCCTTAATATCGAGGGTATGCCTTTTTAAGGGTCTTACAAGTTCGAGTATATATCCTTGGTCTTAATATCGAGGGTATGCCTTTTTAAGGGTATTATAATTTCTGATATGCCTCATTGAGGTCTTATGAGTTCGAGTTTTTGATGACTCGATATGTTGACCGTCGAAGGCAGTCCCCGAGTGTTCGGGTGTATTTGGCCCTTGAGTCGTTCAATGAAAATAATGGACTTCTTTGAGGCACAAGGTGTTTTGATATAATAAGAATGCTTCTTCAAATGATCGATACATGCGTACATGTTTTTCCACGGGGCTCGACTATTCTATATGGACACAGATCATTTGACCGTTTGGCCTATTAGAACATTCTCATATCGAGGCCCTTTTCGGTATAACTTGCTTTCTTCGAGAAAGTAACCTCCGAGGGTGATGCCCCCCATTATTCGAGGTTGATGGAAAAAGAAGCCTTGAATACTTGCTGAGTTTTCCTTAGGTAGCATATAGATGTTGCCTCGTTAAAAACCTTGCCGGTAAAACCCATTTGGGATAAAACCCAATCTAAAGGAAAAAGAGATCAACACATGCTTTAAAACCCAAGGTCTTCGAGTTGAAGGGCGCTTCGATATCTCCAATCAAACACCTGTAAGGAGTTAGTATGAAATATAAAAAAAGGGAAAAGGTTATAACTTAGCAATAATAGCGTTTGAGCAGTGATATATTCCAATTATTTGGTAGTTGCTCACCTTCCATAGTGCTAATCTTGTAGGATCCTTTGACTACTACCCCGAGGACACAGTATGGTCCTTCCCAACTAAGGCCTAATTTCCCTTAATTTGGGTTTCGAGTGTTGAGGGTGACTTTCCTCAGAACCAAGTCCCCGACTCCGAAATATTAAAGGCTTCTTCTTCTATTGTAGTACCTTTCGATCCTTTATTTTTGAGCAGCCATTCGAACCTGCGTGGCCTTACGCTTTTCATCTAATAGCTCAAGGGAGGTGTTCATGAACTCGTTGTTTGAGTCCTCGGTAGCATACCGAAACCTGACGCTAGGTTTCCCAACTTCGACTGGTATCAATGCCTCGGACCCATATACTAAAGAGAATGGGGTTTCCCCTGTGCTCGACTTCAAAGTTGTTCGATATGCCCATAGTACTTCGGGCAGCACTTCTCTCCACTTCCCCTT
This sequence comes from Nicotiana paniculata, assembly GCA_005239505.1. Lineage (NCBI taxonomy): Eukaryota > Viridiplantae > Streptophyta > Magnoliopsida > Solanales > Solanaceae > Nicotiana > Nicotiana paniculata. The sequence goes on from ML331866.1 coordinate 55,784, forward strand.
CGCATTCTCTAACCTCTTCTTCATGTTTTGAATGATGGTTTTGCTTGTGGACTCAGCTTGACCATTTGCGCGTAGGTGGTAGGGCGTTGATAGGATCCTTTTGATTTTATGATCCTCAAGGAATTTTGTCACCTTGCTGCCAATGACTGCTTCCCATTATCACATGTAATCTCGGAGGGGATCCAGAACCGGCATATGATATGGTCTCATATGAAGTCGATGACTTCATTTTCTCTTATATTCTTGAAGTCCTGCGCTTCTATCCACTTTGAGAAGTAGTCAGTCATAAATAAGATAAATCTAGCTTTACCTGGTGCCGTTGGTAGAGGGTCGACGATGTCCTTCCCCTATTTCATGAATGGCCACAGGGATAGGACTGAGTGTAGTTGTTCACTGGGTTGATGTATCATCGGTGCAAATCTTTGGCATTTGTCAGATCTTCGAACGAACTCCTTGGTGTCCTTTTCCATGTTATCCCAGTAAAACCCGCTCCGATTACCTTTCGAACTAAAGAATCAGCACCGGAGTGGTTTCTACATGTGCCTTCATGGATTTCTCGTAGCATGTAGTCGATGTCCCCCGGTACCAAGCATACTTCTAGTGGTCCGTCGAAGGTCCTCCTATACAATGTTCCATTTTCATCAAGTGAAAATCGGGCTTCTTTGGCTCGAAGGGCCCTCAATTCTTTTGGGTCTGCGGGGAGCCTCCCATGTTTCAAGTAGTCGATGTACTTGTTTCTCCAATACCATGTTAGACTCATTGAGTTGATTTCTGCATGGCTTTCTTCGATCATCGGCTTTGATAGTTGTACGACAGTCCTCGGGATTATGTCATCTTCTTCAACCGAGGATCCCAAGTTCCCGAGTGCATCGGCCTCGCTATTCTGTTCTTGAGGTATGTGGACCAGGGTCCACTCTTTAAAGTGATGCAATGTCATTTGAAGCTTGTTTAAGTATCTTTGCATCCTGTCTTCTCAAACTTCGAAGCTTCCATTTACTTGGTTAACCACCAAAAGAAAGTCACATTTTTCCTCGATGACCTATGCTCTTAAGCCCTTGGCTAGTTCGAGACCTGCAATCATGGCCTCAAACTCGGCCTTATTGTTAGTCAACTTCGAAGTTTTTATGGATTTCCTAATTATGCCATCCGTAGGAGATTTTAGAACTATACCGAGCCCAGACCCTTTCATATTCGAGGCACCATCAGTGAAGAGGGTCCATACCCCCGATGATGTGCATGTTTTTAACAAGAGTTGTTTTTCTACTTCGGGCATGAGGGTAGGCGTAAAATCAGCAACGAAGTCTGCCAAAATTTGAGACTTGATAGCCGTTCGAGGTTGATATTCGATATTGTACCCTCCAAGTTCAATGGACCAATAATTTGGCCTTATGCAAGATGTTTCGAAGTGGATATGTAGTTAACACACATATATGATGACATTGAAAGTATGGTTTCAACTTCCTAGATGCACTTACTAATGCAAGAGCCAATTTTTCTAAGTGCGGATACCTGGTTTCAGCATCTCCCAGGGTCCGACTTATGTAATAAATAGGGAAATGTGTACCTTATTCTTCTCGAACCAACACGCCACTTACCGCAACTTCAGACACGGTTGGTATCTCTCCTTATTTGGACTCGACTCCCTTTTTGAATATCTTAATTCCTTTGCTAATAGCTTTCTTGGATACACCGAGCCCGGGGGGGGGGGCTCCCAATTGGTCATCTTCAACCCTAATTTTTAATTGATACATGTTGTGAATATCTTCCCAAGTTACGGCGGGATACTCGATCAAGTTTTGCTTCAGCTGCTTCGAAGCTACTGAGCTTTGTTCATTCAAACCCTTATTGAAGGCTTGCACGGCCCTGTCATCAGAGACTGGTGGTAAATCCATTCGCTCCATCTGAAAGCGGGATACAAACTCCCCCAGCATCTCGTTTTCTCTTTGTTCGATTTTGAAGACATCAGACTTCCTTGTAGCTACCTTTATGGCACCAGCATGTGCCTTTACAAATGAGTCAGCCAACATGGCAAATGAATCATCGAGTTCGGGGGCAGGTTATGGTACCACATCATTGCCTCTTTGGATAAGGTTTCTCCAAATTTCTTCAATAGGACAGACTCGATCTCGTCGTCTTTTAAATCATTTCCTTTTATACCACAAGTATATGTGGTAATATGTTCATCGGGATATATGGTCCCGTTGTATTTTTGGATGTGAGGAATTATGAACTTCTTGGGAATGGGCTTCGGAGCCGCACTTGGTGGGAATGGTTTCTGCACGAACTTCTTCGAATCTAGTCCCTTCAAGACTGGAGGTGCTCCTGGGATCTGGTCGACCCTCGAGTTGTAGGTTTCTACTTTTTTTTTCGTTATCCTCTATCTTCTTTTATCCTAACTCGACTCTTTTAGTGAATTCCTCGAGCATCCTCATGATAGTGGGGTCTGTTCCTGACCCATTATTGCTCGATCTTTCTGGGGCTGGCTCAACTCGAGGAGTTGTTTCTGGTCCTGCTGTGCTTGGAGTCTTTTGTTGACTTTGTAATTGAGTGATAGCAACTTGTTATGCTTGCAATACTTCAAAGATTAATTATAGGCTGACATTCCTGTCTTCTTGAGCCTGCGTTTTTGTATGTCAGGTTGGTCTCCTTCACGTATACTTCCTTCAATATCAGTACCCAAATCAACGTACAAAGAAATGTGTGAACCTACGTCGACAAGGTTTGGTGCTGGTGCTACCCTAGGGTTTAGCGGTGGCACACCTGCTCCTGAAGTTGTTGCGCTATTTTCTCCATGGAACCCAAGACCGTCGTTTCTATATGCGTTCGCTGAGTTAGACATATTTTAACCTGAAATCAGAGAATCTTTGGACAAGAAAAAGTGTGAAAAATAACGTGTGTTATCAGTAAACTAGCACCAAAATAATCACTATTACCTTTATCCCCACGGTGGGCGCCAAATTATTTACCTCGAAAAATGGTGTTAACAATTATACTTGATTTGTGGTTCTAAAGATATGTGATTTATTTCATTACTAGTAACTAATCAAGAAATAATAAGCTTAAGTAAGGAGAAATGATAGCCAAACCAATGTTGTCAAAGGGCTGGGGGCCTCGAGTTCGATAGTCTCGAGGGTCTCGAGGTCGGTCGATAGCAGTGAATTAAGAACAACAAATGAAGGACAATAAATGAAGAATAATGAATGAATAAAAATAAAGTTGAGAAAATGTTAAGCACGTTAAACGATAAAAGCTAAGTAGAATGTTCTATTGCAGTGGATTGTATTTTACAAAATGATTAGGGTCCCCTTTATATAGGAGGGGAAATATAAAAATGTTGAGTATGGCCTAGTACGGATTTGTACTATCCCTTGCAGACCTTATCAGTCCTAACCACGTGTTCATGGAAAATTCACGCCCTTCCATGACGGTCATCGATTTTGTACGGCTCTGAGGTAGAACGTGATGGGCCTTCGATGTACTTTCCCGAAGTGTACACTCCGGGATCAGATTCGAACTTCACTTTCAACCCTTCGAGCTCGAGCTCGAAGCATAATGGAGACCTCGAAATCGGGCTCCTCTAATTTCGGTCATATACAAGGATTAAGCCCGTGAAAATAAGAGAGATAATGGTTTCTCTAAGTTATAGAAAGCTCAGTATAGCCTGAATGAACTCAAAGGAGTCTAAAACTAGTAGTATTTAGAAGAGATAGAATGCTACCCTAGTAGTAGAATGAGGGTGTAATTGTGATAGATGAATGATGATGTTTGGGCCTTTGATTGAGTAATGATTTCATGAATTTTACAGGATTAAATACCCATGTAAGGTAAATCACATTGGGATACTATGAAATATGGTTATGGAAGGATGGTATCGCCCCTAGATAAATCAGTCTAATCATTTCAGATGTTCCCCAATGGGACGTAAGTCATAGTGGCAATGTATTACGTAAGAGGTTTCAAGTTATCAGTAGTATATTGCAGATCAACATTGAGGTGAATCAACAATGGATGGATAAATGTTACATAGTATGAGATGAGAATAGACCATCATTCTTAAGATGAACAGTAATGAAGAAGCATAGATTTATACATATAGGATAAGCAACGAGAGTAACCTAAAGTTTGGTAGCAAACCTCAGCAATGATAAATCAAAGTAATAGTTATGGTATAGTATGACCTATCTAGATACAGTAAAGTCATACGGATAGATAACTGGTTCTATGAAACAAGATATAGAAATATTCGTAAGTTCAACAAAAGTACCAAGCAAAGAACTTCAGTATATCTATAAATGCCCAGAGGGACGTCTTGTCAATCTCTGTATATAAAGCGAGTCCTAAAGATTGGCTAAGAACTGGAGGAAAAAGGAAGAAAGAGTCGCATAGGTGCACTTACAAGGTCAGAGTCGTACATGCTGCATGATAGAAGGTAGCAACAGTTACTAGATTGGAAGGATTCCGACCACGAGTCGTGGTGTGAGAAAGAGTCCTAAAGGCAGGAATGTCCTTGCATTTGGGGTTCATTCACAAAATAGTTTCCTAGATGGCAAGAGGAGTACAAAAGCATTCACAAGAGCTATAGGTTATGATAATGATAAGTGCATCAATCAACATTTAAGGATGAATGTTCCAAAGGGGGAAATAATGTTACACCCGATGTTTTCGTACGTGAAAGTACGTCATAAATAAATTGATGAAAGCTCGGAAATGAGATGTTACATCCCGCATTTTCGTACGTTAAAGTTTCGTCTTAAGTTAACCGACGTAAGTTCGGGAATGAGTTTATTTTGATATTATAAGCATTATGTTATTTCAAACAAGTGATGAGTAAATTCGTGAAGGGGAGAGATTAAGCAAATCAAAGAAAATGAGTTTCGTCAAAGTTTGGCAATTTGAGATAAAATACAGTCCAAGATATAATACCCCGTATTTATGGACTGGATCCACACAAGGTACCACATGACCATGATAGTAAGGTGCATAAGATATGTTAAAGGTAGGTATTATTTTAAGTAATTTGAGATAATTCTTAATTATGTGGATAATTGGCTAATTATTGGTTAATGGGAGATTAATAAGTTAATTAAGTGATTAGTGGATAAGTAATGCAAATATTTGGTTAAGAATTAAATCTCCTAACATGGCAGCAAGGCCTTGAAGTAATTGTGACTCTTTGGTCTTGATAGTTAGGTGGCATGTGTAGGCAATTTTGGATAAAATAAACCCCAAAAGTGGAGCCCACAACACCAAGGATTAAAAGCTTGTGCTTGGCTTGGTTACACTTATCTTTGCGTTAGGATGAAGATGAATCCTTTGGCTTATAGAATCGGATGGGATGAGGCCATGGCAGATCCATCATTAAGCTTAAAGCAAAGAGATTTTACCAATGATGCTCGTGCTCTTGACAAAGCAAAAATGATGTGGTTTGATGAGAAAAGTGGGAAATTTTATTGCACTGAGCTTGGTTTAATTGAAAGCCACTTTTATATCCAGTATACTAATGTTGAGACTTATAAAGAAATGTTTTCACGCCATATGAATGAAAGTGAGGTCTGCCAAGTGACAGATAAAGCTTCAAAAAAATTTCACACGAAGTTATATAATGTAATAGAAACGAGATCTACAATTCTAAGAGAACACGGTACAAACTTTCTCAAGAAAATCATACGGATTTTTCTCTACTTCGATCCGTCGTTACATGAGTTGTCGCAATTGGCGCGTGTTAAAGGAATAGTCAAGAGAATCGGCTCAGGTATGTTAAGGTTACACCTTTCCTTCATTTTGGCATGATCTCGTAACTACATGTGTTTAATAACGAGAAGTTCATACTCCCGAATTTATATACATTATCCTAGCCTCATAAGTTACAGCATTCTCCCTTATCGGGACTTTAAATTCAATAAAGTATTGTCTCCTTCCGATCAAGAGAGAAAAGGTTATATATATATATATTTATACAGTATTTTCACCACCATCGAGCTATAATCGGTGGGCAGGCCCCTATTAGGCAACTTCTGATCAGATGGTAAGTTATATACCGAGCCTATTGTGGCCGAGTGCCTATGAGCAAGCCCAACATGGCCGAGATACATAGCCTATTATGGTCGAGCGCCTATGAGCGAGCCTACTATGGAAGAGCAGTTATATATACAGAGTCGTATAAGGCCGGACAACTATTTTACTTACTATTGAGAGAGTTGAGTCAGTATAAGCAGGTAAGCATATCTTCTGATTATCTTTGACTCTCAGTTACCTTCAGTTATTATATTATCAGTTCAGTTTCAGATTTCAGTTAATTTGTTGCCTTTCATACTCGGTACATTATTTTGTACTGACGTCCCTTTTGCCGGGGATGCTGCATTTCAGGCGTGCAGGTTCAGACAGATAGACGAGTAGACCTCCTCATTAGGTGTTGCTCGAGTTCAGCTTGATCGGTAATCTCTGCGTCCTTCAGAGTTTCTGAGTCTAGACTTTTATGTACATCTCGTGTATGCATGTATATATATGTTACAGATAGGTCGGGTCCCTGTTCCGATCACAGTACATCCATCAGTAGAGGCTTGTAAACATATCCTGTCAGTTAGTGCAGTATGTTGGGCTTGTACACCTTGTATGCATATTTTGTTAGTTTGCTAGTTATAGTAGTTATGACGGCCTTATCGGCCCAACTTGATATTGATGTTTAGTCAGAATTTACAAATTGTCTTGAAATGTGGCCCATGGACAAAGTATGACATTATATGTTTAGATTCCCTTAGTCGCAAGTTGGTACGCAAGGATACATGAGGCACCGGGTGCCGGTCTTGCCTCCCAAGTTCGGGGCATGACAATCCCAATGCAATATCCATGTATAAACATAACTTGATACAATATCCATGTATCGATCAGGTACAAAATCCATGTACCGACCATGCTCAGAGGGCCTAAGGTAACATGGGTAATCACTTGATTCCTGAGGTATGAATCCAAATCCAAGCTCAAAGAGGGGCATAGTAGCATCCCTCATAATATTTGATTTTTCAACGTGCCACAATTGTATCTCATATTCACGCTTACCCTTCGTGCTAAAATCCTTAGTAAAATCACGTACCCATTACTCAAAATGTATGTATATGCTCAAGAATTATAGGTAAAAGGTGCATAAGAACTTAAGAAATATTATATGGATATGTACTCATAAAATCTCTATGTGACTACGGATAATTAAACAATTTAACATATAAGGAATGTGATGACCAAAAGGGTCATCATGTGTAAATGTAGTAAAAACTGTGTTCCGAGGCCCTGAAAGCCTCCGTTAATCTCATCTCGATGTGCGTGCACAGTCCGAGCGCGTATTTGGAAATGTGTTGAACTGTTGAATTTATGATAGTTAATGGAATAAAATTGACTTTGGTCAAGATTTTTGGTAAACGGGCCTCGACCCGTGATTTGACGGTCCCGGAGGGTCCGTAGGAAAATATGGGACCTGGGCGTATGCCCGGAATCGAATTTCGAGGTCGCAAGCCCGAGAAATGAATTTTTAAAGAAAATTGTTTTTTGAAAATAAGAAAGACTTTTGAAAATGAACTTTGATGTGAAATCTGGGTTACCGGGCCCGTATTATGGTTCCGAGACCCGACGTGTGAATTATCTGTAAAAATTTGGAAAGAAACAGACTTGGTTTGACGTGTTTCAGATCAAAATTGGAGAATTTAGAAGTTTATGAAGTTTGAGGAAATCTATAGATTCTTGAGTTTAATTCACTGTTTTGATGTTATTTTGATGGTTATATTACTCGAATAAGTTCGTAGGATGATTTTGAAGTCGTGCGTATATTTGGTTTTGAGCCCCGAGGGCTCGGGTGAGTTCCGGGTAGGTGCCGGGATGCAATAGAGTTGGAAAAATCTTGTGTGTTGTGCTGTTTCTGGTGTCCAATCTTTTCTTCTCCGTAATCGCGATGTGTTGCATGCGATCGCGATGTGTATTTTGGGAAGGGGTCAATTTGGTCTGCGTTATCGCAAAGAGCTGAGTGCGAACGCGGAGCCTCAGGGTTTAGCTCTACGCGATCGCAATCCCTTGTTTGCGATCGCGTAAGTCTCTTGTGGGGTTGAGGGACTGGGCAACATCTTTTATATGCGAACGCGATCTCTCGTTCGCGATCGCGTGAGTCCACGTTCTTGTTCTCTGCGATCGCAATCCCTTGTTCGTTATTGCGTACGTTTAAAACCCAGTACTCTCCGCGATCGCAGCTCCTTTTCCGTGATCGCGTAGAGTAAAATCGCTCAGTGAATTTAAAGTCTTAAAAACAGAATGTTATTTCGGGAATTCCACTTCTTCATCAATTCCTTCTTCTCCAAAACCCCATTGACGACCCGCAAGCTAGATTCCCTCCATAACCACTTGGGTAAGTGATCTTAGCACCAATTTCTTCAACTTTCTTTCCCTCATCACTAGAATCTAGGCCTAAAATCCTAAAATCAAAGTAGAAATTAGGGGTTTTGGGTAGAGTTAGGGTTTATGGGATTTTGGGTAATTCAACCTCAATTTGGGGTCTAATTTCAAAACAAATCATATATTTGAACTCGTGAGGGTATGGGTGATCGGTTTTTGGTCCGAGCTTCGTGTTTGGACAAAGCAGACCCGGGGTCGAATTTTGGTATTTTTTGACGAATGCTAGGAAATGGATAATTAGGCTATGGGATAGATTTATTGAGTCATTATTGATATACTTAAGTTAATTATGTCTAGATATTGTTGTTATGGAGTTGAATCCAAAAGGAAAGACGTTGTTAGAGGCTTGATTGCTATTTTTGGACCCGAGGTAAGTGTCTTGCCTAACTTTGGTGAGGGAATAGGTATTGTATGCTATGTGTTAAGTGTTTATCATGTTCAATGCATATGTGAGGTGACGAGTACCTATGCATTTTGTGTCAAGCATGCCCGTGAGTCTATTTTCGATAGAAATCTTATTATTACTTACATGTTCGTTATAATATGCAATTGTCTCTACTTTGAAGTTGATTATTGTTGAAAAATTTAGTTGATGAACTCATAATGTATTGGTTCGATTGAGAACCCAATTGTAAAGGATATATTTTAAACTATTGGTTATGGTTGAGACCCTTGCCAGGCAATCGTTATGATATTGACTGATACTTTCCCCTTGCCGGGTGATTTTTAATTGTATTTCCACTATGCTTCATTCCTTGCCATTGATATCGTCATTGTTTTGGTGGGGAAGAGTGTAAAGCACGAAGGGTGATGCCGTGCCATGATTTACATTGATTACATCATAATTTGCATAGTGAGAAGAGAGTAAAAGCACGAAGGGTGATGCCGTGCCAATTTATTACTATTTATGCACGAAGGAACTGCCGTGATTGTGATGTTTTATGCACGAGGGGACATTCCGTACCATGTTTATGTTGTTTATGCACGAGGGGACATTCTGTGCCATATTTTATATTGTTATGAACGAGGGGACATTCTGTGCCATGTTTATGTTGTTTATGCACGAGGGGACATTTCGTGCCATATTTTATATTGTTATGCACGAGGGGACATTCGATGCCATGTTTATGTTGTTTATGCACGAGGGGACATTTCGTGCCATATTTTATATTGTTATGCACGAGGGGACATTCGATGCCATGTTTATGTTGTTTATGCACGAGGGCATTCCGTGCCATATCTTATATTGTTATACACGAGGGGATATGCCGTGCCGTTTCTTTTCACTGTTTAATTTGTGTTGTCAATCCCCGTTATTATTTTCGGATATTTTAGACTATTGTTTTCGTTTCCGTCATTCCAGTATTTTCTATCTCTTACCCCCAGCACCTTCTTCCCCGTAATTGTATTCTTTTTTAGTTTCTACTATACTATTGAACTGCACAGGTACAATTTGTTGTCGTGTCCTAGCCTCGTCACTACTTCGCCGAGGTTAGGATCCGCACTTACTCAGTACATGGGGTCAGTTGTACTGATGCTACACCTGCACTTCTTTATGTTGTGCAGATTACGCAGCCGGACCCAGTGGACATCGCTAGTGGGAGTGGCCTTCAGTCCATCCTAGAGGACACCGAGGTAGTTCCGCATGGCGTTCGTGGATCTCGGCGTCCCTGTCTATCTTTCATCCTGTCTTTCATGTGTTTTCTAGACAGATACATCATTTTATTTTCAAACTGTTGTTTTTAGTCAAATCTTAGACTAGTTCGTGAGGTTATGACTCAACTTCTGGGTTGTACTTAAATGGATTTTTTGTGTTGTTAGCTATTGTTATTTAGAATTATGTTAATGCTTCCGCACTTTATTTCAGTTATATAGTCAGTGTTTGTTATTTTCACTTGCTAATAAATGAATATTGTTGACATGTTGGCTTGTCTAGCGGGTGCAACGTTAGGCGCCATCACGGTCTGAAGGTGGGATTTTGGGTCGTGACAAATAATAAGTTCACATGCCTTCAAAACAAATCACAAATCTATGAATGATTTGTAACATGAATAAGAGAGCAAACATAGCAAGTCAAATAAATCATGAATCAAACGAGAACATAGTCAAAATTATGCATAAAATATTCATATTCTACCTAGTGCTGAAAAAAAAACTCGGTAAATGCATATAGGCTCTCCACCACGTATATACACCACCCCCAATACCTTATACACATAGAAAACGAGTCAAATCCTAGGGGTTTCCCCCTTAACAAGGTTAGTCAAGAGACTTACCTCCACCCGGTAGCCTTAAAATCACCAAAAGTGCGAAATGCTCACAATTCCAAGTCCAAACGCCTTGAATCAAGTCAAATACAACCCAATAACGTCAAACTAAACCATAGAAATATAACCCAACCAATAAAGATCGAATCTTTAATCAAATACTCAAAGTCAACTAAAAGATAACCTGGGTCTGCCTCCCGGAACCTGACAAAATTCACAAATCCCGAACATCCATTCCGGTACAAATCCAAATATATAAGTTTCATCCAAAACCATCTCCAAATCAAGGATGAAGAGCGCAAAACTAGCGTAAAAACTTAGGCTCTCTAGTCAAAGATAGTATAGTATTAAAACGTCTCCACAGGGATTGGTTTCAATAATGTTCTATTAATTATTAAGATTAATACTATCCAGGATAATCAACCTTTTAATTTATGTTATTATTGACTACAAATAAACTAATATTATCAGCTATACCAAACTGATGATACCCGAATGATTAATAAAAACAAAAAAATATCGATGAGAGAGGCAAGGGTAATGACAAGATATGTGATCAACTATTCTTCCGGGTAACTCTATGCTAAATTCACTCTTAGATTCAATTGATTCTCTCGATTTCAATAGATGATTAGGCTATTTCAAAGATTTCAATTCTTCTTCAGAATGAATTTGATTCCTTTAACTAGCCAATAACATGCCCTATGAATATATGCTCAAAAATAGTGAATGAATGATCTTTTGGGAAACACCTCTCGATTATTCTCCTGAACTGGGTAAATCACAAACTTCTTCAGCTCTTTCGATTACCTAGAAGAGGCGTAAAATCAACCCAATTGAGATAACACAAAGCAAATAGCAGTAAAATTCTCTTTCGATTAAAGTAAAACTACAATAAACCTTGCAATTCAATTAAGAACTCATTCAGTAAAGCTAGGCAATTAACATAGAGTAAAACTCAAAACAATAATGATTCACAACATCCGTCAATAACCCTAAGGAGAATTACTCCATAACGAAGAAAGTATTCAAAACGAGAGTACTATAAGAACAAGAAGACATTACAATTCCCAAATTCCACCCAAACTTTTGTATTGAGTGAATTTGATCAAGTACATCGATTTCCCATTGCTTCCGTCTTCTCCTCTCTCAAAAGTTACTTCTAAAACTCAAGATACCCTCTTTTTAGATGAGCTGGGCTTCATATAGGTCAGAGAAAGTCGCCTCCAGAATTACCATTTTAGACCTATAAAATAATTTCTCGGAGGGACGTGCGCGGTCGTGCACCTGGGCAGATGACCGGGCATCTGGCCGCCCATATTGACAGTTTCTGCTTGACTTGCGGCCCAGTAAGCGGTCAGTGCGCGGCCGCACACCTGGGCCATTTTCTGCTCTCATTTTACTTTTTATTTTTAAGTGCGCGAACCTCCGTTGATCCTCTAACGAGCTCCCAATGTACTCCATAATCTTTTACTTGGCCCCAACACTCCATATTAGCTCAAAATGATTCCTAACCCCATTGTAGCCCGAAATTTCTCCTACAAAGCATAAAGAAATTACTCATAGCAATTTACTACCATTTAGCACTCAAACATCAGTAAAGTGCAGCAAATTAGAATGCAAATAGTGGACAAAACACATAGTTATAGCTTATCATCAACACCCCACACTTGAACCATTTCTCATCCTCGAGCAATCAAGCCACACTTTACATAGATGCAACCTCATTAAGCAACTTCCTTCACTCATTGCACCAAGAGTATTTAATATATATTAAGCACAATAGTGTAACATGTCCACCTTAAGAATTTGACTCACAAGCACCATGTATTATTCACAACTTACTCACTTACTCCAACATAGAGATCAAGACTTACCTTTCCTTCGTGAAACAAGTGCCCTCACACACAAAAGAGAGTAGTTCCACATACAATAAAATTCAAGAACAATTAGGAACTCAAGATAGAAAGAATTCACTCATTCTCAGAAACGACATTCATGTGCCATAAAAGATGCACCATAGGCTTGCCCGTAGTGTTACTCTACTAATCGAGCTCATTCAGTCAAGGATCAAGTAGGACTTTTAACTGGTTGTAACCCCACACTTATGTCAAACCAATACTCCACCTTCATATCAATATACATTAACTCCCTTTTTCCTTAAGCACAATTACATCAAGTGTCACCACTATCAAAGAATATTTTGCACAACAATACAACTATATTTTTTTTCTTTTCTTATTCACCTCAAGTGGCTCTTACTTTTTTTTTCAAAACAATGCACCTTTCTCCTTATTTCATTAGTTCCACTCAAAATCCAAACCAACCACCCCACACTTCATCTTTTCCATAGTTCATAACAATTTCAAGTGCTCACAAGAGGTAAATGGTTCAAATAGATTGTCAATTCAAACAATTGGGTAAGGCTTGTAATGTGGTTGCCAAAGAAACATGATTAAAGGCTCAAAGGGTTTAACTAAGATGCATAATAATTAGGTGGTAAACGCATATCACTGGCTCAACAAAGAAACACCTATATCACTTCCAATATTGAAAAAGACTACTATTTTGCTTTGGAGACACACGGGGCAAGTTCTAGACATCAAATGCAGTGCACAGAATAATAAGAAAAAATGCACACACATGGCACATACTTATTTACTCAGGATCAGACTGTCAAGACACTCTAGTCAAAGCAGTTAAGCAAAGTTAAGCAACATACAATTTAAGTCACTTATACACGAGTCAAAAACCTGAGCCTAAGCGGCACACTAAAACACTCGCTATTCTCAAGGCGTAGCGAAGTCAAGAGACCTTGTTTCATTCAAACTCATAGCATATGGGTTCCCCTTTCTAAAAAAGAAACTAACTACACCCGGTTCAAATGAAACCCTTGGAAAGGAACCGAGGCACAAAGAAAAACCAAGGGGGAATTACTACACTAACTACACAAGAAAATCTTTTTGCATTTTTTCTTTCTACTTTAATCCCACAATAAACCTGTAGAATGATATCCATCGTCCGGAAAAGTCAAAAATTTTAAATATGTTTTTTTTTCAAACTAACAATACTCAACTAACCAACGAAACTAAAACTAATATACATTACTACATAAACACAAGATATATGCAACATATCCCCAACCCACACTTTAAATGGTGGCATGTCCCCATGTCACATAAAGAAAAATGTAAGGCAAAGAAAACTTCCCTGATAGAGTCAGTCCATGTCAGAGATAGTGTCGGGGTCCAAATGGAAAGCCCGGCCAAGTGCACGCAAACATTCCATGATCTTTTGCTCAAACTTGGAATTTTGGGAAGCAAGGTCATCCACTCGAGCTCCCAAGTCTGCGACAGAAGTACGCACCCCCGCCATTTCCTACTCTAAGGTGCTCATTCTTATGTTCCATCTGATAACTGAGGGTCCCTCAACTACCTGCTCGTGCGGGGGTGAAGCAGCCACATCCTCATCTTGCACTTCGTTACCCTCTTCTGGTGCATCAGACTCATCACCATTTGCCTCAACAGGTCCAACAGGGTCCTTCTCAATTATTACTTTATCAGCGGGAACTTTTGTTCCCTTTTTACTTTCCCATCCAAGTCCCTGTAGTTCAGCATACGTGCCTAATGACACAACCTTGTGATTAAGGATGGAAAAAATAACCCATACCTTTGCACAAGACAGCGGATGAACAACTCCACGTGAATAACCTTAGCCACATCAAAATCATGGGCATTTAGAAAACACCAGATCAGTGCAGCCTGGGGACCATTCACCTTATTGGTATTGGAGGAAGGCAGCAGGCGGCTATTTATGATGTGGATCCAACACTTCCCTTCAAAGTTTAGCGATGTCAAATGAAACTTCCGCTCCGGCGTACGCCACACTACCTCCTTGTTGGGGACACAAATCGTTCTGAAGAACAATTTTCACATGGGTGGTTCTCTGCTATATGTGTCATAGTAATCTTCAGCATTAGGATTTTCCCCAAATAGTGGAAAATGGTAGGCCCTCCGAATGGCCTCTACAGACACGTCCACACTCTTCTTTCGAACCGTGCAGACATGGTTAACATGTTCCGGGCAGTTTGAATAAAACTCCCGAACAACCATTAAATTGGCTCCGTCTAGTTCTTCAAAAAATACCCCCAGCCCTCGTCGGACCAATTCACGATACATATTGGGGCAGTTATTTTGGAGGTACCCTATATCAATTCCCCTCTCCGATATGGGTTTCTTGGGTGCCTTTTTACAGAAGCATTCCTGGGCGGTACTGGATACAAACTTGTTATTATCAAATGGGCGAGCATTGGCAGAAATTAGCGGTCAGGACGATCCAGCTTGACCACTGGAGGAGGCACTTGTGTCTCTTAGTTTCTTGGATGGTGTCATACCTGAAACAAACACCAACATCATCTAAAAGCACGATATGTGACCCAACAGTGGATACTCAGACTTCACCAGCACATTTGGTCACAAAATTAGATTCGTCAAATTCATTGGGGCATTTAAACAAACACTTGATGTGCCAAATTCACCCTAGTTCCCAGAAAACAAATCTTCAACCCATAATTTTGACAAAAAATCCACCAATGTCACACGCCCATCATGGTGAAATTTAAGTAGTACCCCAACACAAAACAGGTTAACTAAACAGCGAGAAAAAAAACTAATAAGAATTTACTACAATTCAAGGAGAAGAAAATAAAATAAACGAAATAAAGAGGGGAAAACATCTCACTTACCTGAAGGGAGCTTGGGAGGATTTTGGTTGGGAAGAAGAAGGAATAATAAACTTCAATTGAGGGTGGGGGCTATGTAGAGAAGAGATGAAAGAAGGGGGTAGGGCTAGGGTTTTTTATAAGAAGGGAAAACGGGAGAAATTTGAGATTGGGGGGTTTTTAGAAGTAGGGGGCGGACGGTTTAGAGAAGAACGAAAAAGAATTTTAAAAAAAACTTACATGTGCACGGTCAGTGCGTGGCAACGAACATGTGGTAGTGAGGGGCAAAAAATGTGCGAATAGGTGCACGGCCGCGCATGCTTGGAAGTGAGGGCCTGAAAGTGCGCGGTCAATGCGCGGCCGCTCACGTTTGCATTTTTTCTGATTAATAGCTACTACATCATATTACACACTAGCTTCTATCTATTATATGTTGTGAACAAATGTTAAGTAGAAAGAAAAGAAAAATCTAACTAGCAGAAAGGTCAGAGGTAGTTTGAGTTATAGTCGTCAGCTTGACTCAGCCGAGCATCCTCAGTTGATTTTGATGCTCGAGGATTGTGGTGAAAATCCTCCAGCAAGATACGGTTTTAGTCTGTGCCTATTTATTTTTAAATTTTCTGTTCCATCTTGGTTCTGGATCTCAATTGCCTTGTATGGTGATACATGTTTCACCACATACAGTCCTTTCCATCTAGACTTGAATTTTCCAGGAAATAATCTGAGTCTACTGCTGTATAGTAAGACTCTGTCCCCTTCATGAAACTCCTTTGGCTTAATCAGATGATCATGCCACTCTTTAGTTTTTTCCTTGAAGATCCAGCGCACTTTCATACGCATCCAGTATAAACTCATCCAACTCATTTATCTGCTCCAACCTGTGATCACCTGCAAGACTAAGATGAAGATTAAGTTAATTTCCCAATAAGACTTATGTTCTATCTCAACAGGTACGTGACACGACTTACCATACACTAATTTGAATGGTGAAGTCCCTATGGTCATTTGAACGCAGTTTTATACACCCATAGTGCTTCATCCAACTTGACAGACCAATCTTTTCGAGAAGCACTAACCGTCTTTTCAAGAATTTGTTTTAATTCTCGATTAGCCACTTTGATTTGTCCACTAGTTTGGGCATGGTACGGGGTTCCTATTTTGTGTCTGATCCCATACTTAGACAGTAGTGCAGTATACTGCTTATTCACAAAGTGTGACCCATTGTCACTGATGATCACTCGAGGTTCCCTCAAGCAGGTAAAGATGTTTTTCCTAAACAAATCACACACCACCCGAGCATCATTGGTCCTAGTAGGGATTTCTTCTACCCATTTAGAGATGTAGTCAATGGCTACTAGGATATACTCATAAGAATGCGACGTTGGGTACGAACCCATGAAGTCGATACCCCAAACATCAAAAATTTCACATACCAGAATATAGTTGAGTGGCATTTCATCCCTCTTGCTAATGTTACCTTCTCTCCGACACTTTTTACATGCAGCTACATACGCTCTGTCAACTTTGTTCAGAGTAGGCCAAAAGAACCTAGCTTCCATGGCCTTTTCTGCAGTGTGATTTCCACCATAGTGACCTCCAGCTGCTTCATCATGGAAATGGGATAGAATACTTGACATTTCTCTTGCAGGCCACATTGTCGAATCACACCGTCTGCACACAATTTAAACAAGAATGGGTCATCCCAAAAATAACTTTTTACCTTACCTTGAAGCTTCCTTCTTTGATCACGAGTGAGGTCACGAGACAACCATCCACTAGCCAAAAGGTTGGCTATATCTGCATATCATGGCGTCCTTTTAGAAACCACTGCTATGGAAAAAACCTGCTCATCAAGGAACTCTTCCCTTATTTGATTGTTTCAATGGGGGTTTCTCAAGCCAAGATAGATGATATGCGACTTGAGTTTCTATTTCCAATGTTGCATTCTTATGAGTATATCCTAGTAGCCATTGACTACGTCTCTAAATGGGTAAAAGAAATCCCTACTAGGACCAATGATGCTCAGATGGTGTGTGAGTTGTTTAGGAAAAACATCTTTACTTTCTTGGGGGTTTCTCCAGCATTTGATCAACAAAAGGGAGTGGAAAGTGGTCTTTCCTTGTTTCTTCATTCAACCTTCTATAATCAATGCACATTCTTCACCCTGTGACTGTTCTTGTGGGGATCAATTCGTTATCTTCATTTTTCACCACCGTCATGCGCCCCTTTTTGGGTACAACTTGCACTGGAATGGTCCACTGGCTATCAGAGATGGAAATTACTCCCCCATCTAGAAATTTGATGATCTCCTTGTGCACTAGTTTTTGTTCAACTTGCATTGAGGCTGCATTACTTGCTTGTTATTTTCTTCCAGCCGGATTTTGTGCATACATATGGATGGACTGATTCCTTGAATATCAGTTATGCGCCAACCAATGGCCTTCTAGTACTTTGATAGCAGATCCACCAATTTTTTCTCTTGTGTACCTATCAAATCAGCAGAAATAATCACATGAAAGTTGTTAGTTTCAAGAAAAGCATATTTCAAGTGAGTGGGGAGGACTTTCAATTCCACATTGGGCTTAGAATCCTCCTCCTTTATTTCCTCCTCATCAACCACTTTCTCCTCAATTTCAAGAGCTTCAACCTCTTTCTATACTTTAGGATCTTCATCATCAACTGTGCCAGACTGGGTAATACACCTCTCTAGAGTATCCCCCACCAGCTTGTCAGACTTGTACTTCTCAGCCAACTCCCCAATTATATCTAGCTTGAAACATGAGTAGGCAGATACCTCATCACTAGGGTATTTCATCATTCTATTCACCTTGAACACTACTTTCTCAGTTCCCACTCTAAGCATAAGTTTCCCCTCATAAATATCAATGATGGCTCTACCTGTACACAAAAATGGTCTCCCTAGAATTAAAGGTACCTCCTAGTTCATCTCCATATCCACCACAATAAAATAGACGGGGAACACAAAATTGACCACCCGCACTAGAATATCTTCAATGATTCCCTCAGGTAAAATGGTGGTCTGGTCGGCCAGTTGTAGGGACACTGGTATTTATTTGATCACTCCAAGTTCACCTTCTAGTTTCCTGAATACAGACAGAGGCATTAGATTTATAGACGCACCTGAATCACGGAGGGCCTTGTCAAAATTTTCACTCTCCAACAAGCATAGTGTGGTGAAGCTTCCTGTGTCCCCACACTTTTGGGGAATTTTGTTTTGCAATATAGTACTGCAGTGGGCATTGAGCTTGACCATTATTGTCTCCTCCAATTTTCTCTTGCTAGACAGGATTTTTTTCAAGAACATTGCATAAGCGGGCATCTGAGTGAGTAGCTATGTGAACGGTATGTTCACGTAAAGTTATTTTAGAATCTCCAAAAATTTCCCAAAACACTTGTCAAGTTTCTCCCGCTTTATCTTTTGAGGGAAAGGTAGAGCTGGCATATGACTATTTTCTTCAATTTTTTCTTGCACCTCGATATTCTGGCTCTTTTACTTTACATTCTTTTCCTCTGTTGGTGTCTCAGTCTGCTTGTTGACCACTTCCTATTTAGCCTTCATTATTGGATCATTCAATTTTTTCCCGCTTCTCAAAGATATCACTTTGATTGTTTCCTTCGGGTTTTTTCATTGTCGGATGGAAGAGTCCCATGAGCCCTCTCAAACAACAAATTTGCAATCTATCCCATTTTCCTTTCTAAGTTCTGGGTAGCCATGCCCTGAGTCTCGAATTTTTCATCTGTTTTGTTGATGAATGCCTTCATGAGATCTTCCATATTTGATTGATTTGGCTGTGGTGGCTGGTATTGTTGCCTTTGTTGGTTTTGAAAACCTGGTGGTCCCTGAACCTAGGGTCTGAGATTATTTTGCTTCCATGAGTTCAAGCCACGAAAAACCTGGATGTTTTTTACCCATAGCAATAAAGTTGTTCCCACCTTGGTAGCTCCCTCTATTAAAATTTCCCAGAGCATTGACCTCCTCAGTTGTAGCTTGACACTCGTGTATAGGGTGTCCCATCCCACAGATATTACAACCATTGAGTTTTCACCTAAGCCATAGTCAATTGCTTGATATCCTTAGCCATTGATGCAATTTGGGCCTGCATTGCTACAATCAATTCTAATTGGTGCAACCCTGCTGATTTTGTTTTATCCCTTTGGTCTTTGGACCATTGATCTGCATCTTCAGATAGTTAATTCAAGAGAGTAACGATCTCTTCCGTAGTTCTCTTCATCAGAGGGACTGCAATTGCTCTATTTAGCAATATCCTTGATGACGGGTTTATAACATCCCAAAAGTCCTGAAGTTGCATCCATTGCTTCATTCCGTTATGAGGGCACCTCCACAGCAGCTCCTTAAATCTTTCCCATACTTTGAACACTATCTCTCCTTTGCCTTGGCTTAAATTATGAATCTCCTTCCTTATCCTTCTTTCCTTAGCATCCGAGAAATATTTTCCAAAAACTTGGTAGTCATATCCTCCCACGTACGGATTGACCTTGTAGGCAAACTTCTCAGCGACTGCTTTGCATTATCCTTTAGTGAGAACGGTAATGCTATGAGGTATATAGCATCATGTGATGCTCCATTATAGCAGAATGTGTTCATTATTTCATCAAATTCCATCCGATGGTTGTTGGGATCTTCATTGGGTTTGCCTCTGAAAATGCAATTATTCTGAATGGTCTAGATGACTCCATATTTGAGTTCAAAATTATTGGCATCGATGGGTGGAGGCCTCACACTAGGCTGTTGTTGGTTGTACACCGGTCTAGCATAATCTCCCAGTGATCTCCCAGGTCTAGGTCCTGCATTTTCAAAAAAATCCTCAATAATTTGGTTGGGATTGAGTCTTCGATCTCCATCAACCATTTCATCAGATATTCTACGGGCCGCTTCAGCCGCTAACCGTGTTTCCTGTTGCTGAGCTGCCTCTCTGGCAGCTAGGTCTACTATCTCTTTGTTGTTTACCAGTTTATTCTGAGTTGAAGACTGACCCAACAACAATACATTCGCTTCTTTCTCTCTTTTCAACTACCTCAGGTGTTTGTCTAACGCTGGATCGTATGGAACCAGGTCCTTTGAAGAGGATCGAGTCATACACCGCTGAACTTAACATGTTTCCTGAACACGCATTAAAAGAGTGTAGAAAAGAAAATAAAGTGGTTCCTGAATTAGCACTGAAAACTAATTTAAACACTATTAGTCGTCAATCCCCGGCAATTGCGCCAAAATTTGACGAGCGCAAAACCGGCATATAAACTTAGACTCACTATTAAAAGATAGTATAGTATTAAATCGTCTCCATAGGGATTGGTTTCAATAATATTCTATTAATTCTTTAGCTTAACACTATCCAGGATAATCAACCTTTTGAATTATGTTATTATTGACTACAAATAAACTAAGATTATCAGATGTACGAAACTGATGATACCCGAATGATTAGTAAAAATAAAGGAATATCGATGAGAGAGTCAAGGGTAATGACAAGATGTGTTGTAACGAATCGACCGGTCGTTTTGAGCTCTAGCACGTCGTTTAGTGTTTTGAGGCCATAAGCAGCTTCATCTCAGGTGTTATGACTTGTAGGTGTGGCCGAAATTAAATTTCGGGAAGTTTAGAGTCAATTTGGAAAGAAAATTCTCATTTCATAAGCCTTGAGTTGGAAGAATCGACTAAGATTGGATTTTTGAGTAAACGACCTAAGAATCAGGATTTGAAGGTTCCTGCAGGTTTGTATGATGATTTCAAATTTGGGCGTATGTTCGGATCAGGTTTTGGATGACCCGGGAGCGTTTCGGCGCATATTGAAGAAGTCAGCATTTTAGAAGAAATTTCATAAGTCTGGGTTGAAGTGCATTTCGGTGATATTAATGTCCGTTGGGAATTCCGAGTCTGGGAATAGCTCTGTATGGTGATTCTCGAGTTGGGAGCGCGATCGGAAGTGAATTCGTAGGTCCGTAGGTTATTTTGAAGTCATATGGCTAAAGATAGAAATTTGAAGGTTTTTGAGAAATCCGACCGGAAGTTGAAATTTTGATATCGGGGTCAGAATGCGGTTCCGAAATTTGGAGCGGGTCCGTAATGTTGAATTGACTTGTGTGAAAAATTTTCTATCAATCGGACGTGATTTGATAGGTTTCGGCATCGAATGTAAAAGTTGGAAATTTCAAAGTTCATAAAGACTGAATTGTGAGGCGATCCATTGTTTCGATGTTATTTGATGTGATTTGAGGCCCCGGGCAGGTCCGCATTATGTTTTGGAGCAGGTTGGTGTAATTGGACAGAGTCCAGGGGGCTTCGGGTGGATTTCAGGTGATTAACAGATCAAATTTGGAGTTGAGAGAAAGCTGAGGGTGATGTCATCTGGTCTGACCGCACCTGCGAGGTTTTGGCCGCAGGTGCTGCTAGGGTGTCATAGAAGCGGAAAAAGGTGTCTTGGCTGGGAGCCGCAGGTGCGAGGCTATTTCTGCACCTGCGAACGCGCAGATGCTGACAAGGGAGCACAGGTGAGGAGCCGGCTGGGGAAGGAGGAAGTCGCAGGTGCAAGAGTTTGGGTGCACCTGCGGGCTCGCAGGTGCGGGCATAGTCACCGCAGGTGCGGAAGGAGTGGAGGCAGTGAAGTATTTTAATAAATGGGTTTTGGCCGTTTCTTCTCATTTTTCTCTTGTTTGGGCGATTCTTGGAGAGATTCAAGTGGGTATTTTCGTCATCTATGTCAAGGTAAGTTGTTCCTACTCGTCCCAAGTTAAATACAAGGTTTATACATGGATTTGAACATGAAAATTTGTGGAAAAGTTGGGAATTTTGAAGAAAAACCTAGAATTTGCATTCTTGGATTTTGACCACGAATTTTAGCCTGAAAACTAGAGTAAATTATACATTTGAGTTAGTAAGGCTATGGGTAGAGTTTATCTTCGAGAAATTTCGGAATCCGGGCACGTGAGCACGAGGGCGATTTGGTCAACTTTCCGATCAGAATTAGGAATTTATATGAGTTGAATTGTTATAAATATTAGATTATATTTTCATTGGTTTTCCCGTTATTTGGATAGTTTTGGGGCGTTGTGCATCTATTTGAGTCGTTGGAAGGGCTTGGAGGCCGGTTATGAATCTTCGGAGCGAGGTAAGTCTCATTTCTAACCTTGTGAGGGGGAATTGTCCTCATAGGTGAACTAATTAAATATGTGCTACTATTGTTGGGGGCTACGTACGCACGAAGTGACGAGAGTCCGTGCATAGCTACTATTATGCTTATGTCCGGGTAGTTTAGGACCCAAAAGCATGTTTTATTTGCCGTACTTGTAACTTTACTGATGAAATCAAAATGTTTTAACCTTATTGAACTTGCAAATGAATTTCGAAAAAAGACTTAAATATTATCCTTGTGACCATTAAAAAGATAAATTTTCATTTTCTTGAGTAATTATTTTCCCGATATAGTCGGGGTGGACTGTTTGCATGCGTATGCTTATTTGTGACCGCTTCACAATTTATATTCCGCGAGTGGGGTGATCTCTTCCACTACTCTCATGGGAGCAGGCCGTACTCCACGGCGGGTTAATAGATGCATCTACGGTTCGGGTCATTCGACCCTTCGGCAGTGCACAATTTACATTATGTTGGTTCGGGCCGTTCGACCCTCGGAATTTCCTGCGCATGATATTTTCTAGATACCATCTGTGATTTGAACTGTTTAATTGTCTTAAGATATGAGTTGTTAACTGAGAAGACGGAGCTGGAATTATATTTTATGAAAGAAGTTGTCCTTTCCTGATTTTATTTGTTATTCGATAGTAACATCCATGTTTGACATCACACTTGATTATATTAATTTGACCTCTTGTAAGTGTCAAAGTTGACCTCTCCTCACTACCTCTTCGAGGTTAGGCGGGATACTTACTGAGTACACGCTATTTTTCGTACTCATGCTACACTTGTTGTGCATTTTTATTGCACAGGTACATTCATAGCTAGTGTCCCTGCATTAACGCAGTGATGTGGCTGACTTGGAGACTTAAATGAGTTGAACCATCTAGAGACGACCCGCAGCCGGCAGAGTCTTCCTCAAATTTATTATATTTTATTTTAAATTCCTTTTCCAGTTTGTATTCCGGACAAGTATTGTAGTACATGTATAATTCCTAGGAAATTTTCCCATGCACTTGTGACACCAGATTCTAGGATAATTATGGGATTTATTCATTATTTAAATTTTCTAAGATATTATTGTTTACTCAGTGGGAGTTCGCTAATTATTATTTAAGAAAATGAAAAAGAATGACTTCGAGGACATTAAAATAAAGATTTTATTTATTTATTAAGTGTTGGCTTGCCTAACAGTGGGGTCCGGCACCATCACGACCTTAATAGATTTTGGGTCATGACAATGTGGTATCAGAGCACTAGGTTCCCTAGGTTTCACGAGTCATGAGCAAGTCTAGTAGAGTCTTGCGGATCGGTACGGAGACGTCTGTACTTATCTTCGAGAGGCTACAGGGTTGTTAGGAGTACTTCCCTTCTTGATTCCTCATCGTGTGATTTGATTCCATTTAAGGATTATGCCTAAATTTCTTCTTACTCAATCTTACGCGTCGCGAAGCGCTTGCTATAAATCGGGAATTTGAGGAATGGTAATGGTACTACAGATATGGTGCGTGATGTTTTTCCATGCGTAGTTGGTTGGGGCTATTGTCGTCGCTCTGCGGAAGGATAATATGTTGTTTCAGCTCAGTATCTGTGTTTCTAAGGGCTTTGAGGCTGTTCTCAGGTTGTTATGGTGCTTATTATTGGTCACCGCACGGTATTGACGTGGTGATAGGAAGCTTGCCCATGTGTTGGGAAAATGAATCACTTGAAAGGAGGTCTTCTCAGAGCGTGATTTCGAGATTTCGGTATTTTAGTTCCGGCGGAGGAAAGGTAATTGAACTATGAATGTTTAAATTTTGGTTGAAATAATAATAAGACCTGGTGTTTTCAAGCGAGGTGGAATTTTCATAAGTGATGTGGTATCGCTGTTTTTGATCGAATAGAATGTGTTAAGTTCGTCGGTGTTATAGTTTCTTCAGTTGTATTGGGTCAGAGTGTTGCAAAGTAATATTGAAGAAGCGGTTGTCAGAGATCATGGTGTGCGGTGGTTCAGGACTGAATAGGTACTTCTAATGCAGGCGGCTCAAGAAAGATGATCTTCGGAAAGGTTTAAAGTTGTGGTGATCTGCTGGTTTAAGTGCCACAAGCATAGTTATTAGCCTAAGGCAACGGCTGGGCAGCAAGGGATGAGGAAGGACACGTGGAAAGTGTCAGGCGATGGTTAAATTTCTAAAAGTCCAGGTGTAAGAAAAGGATGTCAGGTAGTTTCTTGCATGAGTGAGTTTAACCAAAGTGGGAGAGTGGCAGTGTAGCATATGAGTTCTGTGGTAAGGGTAAGTTTGGAGTGATTTGGGAATTTTAGCGGACGATGATTGGGTCCACAGACTTAAATTGAAATATTGGCTATTTCGGTGGAAGGTTGGATACAACATAGAGGAGTTGTTCGGGATGAAGAAGGATGCAATATAGCGGTGAATTGGAAGATGTTGTCACACTTTTAGTGGATGTCCATAAGGAGAGGACGGACTGGTAAAGTTGGTAAATGAGGACGGGAGTAGGATGGGGTATTGATGTGGTAGGGATCGTGCAGTACAACATCATTGGAAGGCGCCAGTTGCTAATTTCTGCATGAGGGTTATCTCCTGTGAGCAGGTTAGCGGTCGTGTGGTTGGCAAGTTTCTGCTAGGAATTCCAGTGGCTATTCGGTAGGAGGCCGAATATGTGAATGATGCGAGGGAATTTGAGTATTCATGAAATGCTAACAGGAGAATTTAGAAGAATTGATGGGTTGGTTGAGCAAGACCATGTCAGCAATGCAGAAAGAATTTTGGTGGGCTCTAGAGTGGTGCAAGGAGTAGCTTCGGGCTAAGTGGGAGAGTCCCACCGCCTGCGATTGGGTTGCAGGATTATCTTCTCATGGGGTTGCGGATTATCAGTGTATTGGCGAGTTATTGCAGCTAAGGGTAAAGGAGTAGAATAGTAATTGAGCATGGGATTTGATAAAGGTGTGCAAGGGTTGGCCTTATTGAATCAGGTTTAGTCTTTGGAAAGATTCAGGATTTATGCTTAGTACAGAGGTAATTTACAAGGGAAGGGATTCGGTCGGCTGCTTTATCAAGATGGGTGTTCAAGTGCCAGCGAAGCCGTAGAGTTGATTTTATTCGGGACCAAACCAGAGTGGGTGAATCTCAGCAATGGTTCCAATGAATCTCAAAAAAGGTAAGAATGCGGTGCTTAAGGGTTTAGTGTCCGCAGTATGGCTAAGGATCGGGCCTTGCAACAGGTTGTGATAGGAGGCCCGGGATGTTCCATGATGTTTTTGGCTTGCAGTATGGTATTGGAGAAATGAGAGAAATAGACTCCGGACTTGTAGGGAGATTTCCAGGATGGGCATATCGGTTGAAAATGTGAATGCGCGAGCAAGGAGGGAATGAGACGATTCATGGGTTTGGAGACAATGTGGTCTTGTGATATAAGGTCGCTCAAGAGGAGGGCGGATTTGAGTTCACAATGTTTGGATGAGTCTATTGTTATTTCTAAGTCAAGTAAAGGATAAATTGGGAGAAAATAGATTGTTTAGCCATGGTTGAAAGGGCACATTTACGGCAGTGATCAGTTCCTTCAACGTGATTAAGTTATGCATGTGATTTGTGACGGTATGTGCGAGGATTTTCTGTCGTCGTGATAGATTTTATTTGGAAGCAATCAAGCACTATGGCCTGTCATGGGTAGGCGGATCCCGGAAGGATTATGGTGGTATAGACTATTCCTTAAGGATTTGCATGTATTGTGATTTTGGGAATTCACTCATGATTTGTGGTGGTTATCTTGAATTGAGGTAGATAAAAGGTTTCTATATGATGAAGTGTTCACCCTATTAGTGGTTCAGAGGTTATAGTGAAATTCTTACGCTATCTCATATTGGCATGTTAGGTGTTGTAAGCAGTATGTAACTGGAAGTAAGGATCAAGGTTGCGGTTCGGTGTTGACAGGGATGTCATGAACTCGGATGAGCAAGAAAAAGGGATTTGAATGTTTAGAGTAAGCTGGCGTTGTCTTTAGTGTCACCTGAGATCGGTGTTTGGTGAAAGAGGCTTTGCATCCTGGTTATGGGTTCTTGATTTGTTTACAACGTTAGTGTGGCCAGTGGTGGATGTGCATACTTTCTACCTTGTGTGGAAGGTCGTGGGAGCGTGACCACGGCATGATCGTATAAGTGTGACATGTAGCCACTTAATGGATTGAAGATTTGGACTGAGTATAAAGAAGTGTAATATTGCTTATTTGAGAATTTATGCCTGGGAGGCGTTCGGTTCATTTGGTTTTGGACTGTGGGGTGTTTGTCCTGGCTATGACGGTTGTTCTTGCATATTATGATAGGAAGCGGGTTAATATGGACCCAGGTAAAGCTATTAGCCTATTTCGGTGCGAGAAAGGTAGGCTCAATGTTTGTAGATGGATTTAAATAGGGTTATGGGCTCCGTATGAGTCAGGCATGGTCATTTCGGTATAGCACTTTTCATGGAAAGGTATTAGAATTTAGAAAAACAGATGTTGTTCCGTCTTCGTTCATCTCATGTAATATCCTGTTGTGCCGTGTGAGTTGGGAAACGGCTTGATATTTTCCTATGTGTTGAGTTCCTTCGTAGTGATGATGTTGTGTGAGAAGGATAGCTCTTGAGATTCAGATTATAAATATCACACCTCAATTGTGCTTGAGTTTTATAGCATTTGTCTCTATCAGTCCCCCCCCCCCAAAGATGGTATTGTGCACTTAGCGTGCTTGTGACCGATGTTCGATAATTTGTGGTAATGAGAAATTTAGCTCGGTGTGTATCTTCCTATGTAATTTCATGTGTAGATCGGGTGGCACGCCGCCACGGGTATGTTATTTGGGTCGGGTTGCATGCTGCAACAGTGTGATGTTGAGTAAGGTTCCCTATATTTAATTTTTCTTGTGTTTTGCTTCCTACTTATCGAAGGAAGGTTCATATTAATGGCGTGAGTTGATTAGTTACTTTCATAATTCGTTTTCTTTATGTATCACGCTCGAGTTGTGGCTTACTGGCGCCTTGTGGCATCATGTGAGACTGTTGGTCATGTCGGGGGTGATTTGTTACCTGAGAAATTCATACTGGGAGAGACGAGATTATCGGATCAGGGATCAGCACGATAAGATTATGTGAAGTATATTAAAGGACAAATACCATTATTTGGTTAGTAATGATATGATGATTCAAGGCAAGAGGAGAGATTCAGTGCTTGGTTAACTCTGGAGTTGGTTGTGAATTTCTATACATCTCCTCCATTGTGGTGGTATCATAAGTGTTATGGAAGGACTTATATGTACGTGTCTTGAGGTACATCGGGAGAATCGAATTCATGAAATTTTGGCTATTAAGGTTCAGGGAATGTCATTGTGGTTAGATGATGAATTATGCAGCGCATGGTGCTAATTCAGCAAAGGTATGCAGTCATGATCTGGTACATCATGTGGTAGTTGATACGGAGTTCATATATTGGAAACATGTTTGGCAGAGAATTTCGGGTGTTGGAATTGGGTTCTGAGCTTCTTGTACAGGTGAAAGAGGATATCTTCGGATTTGACCGAGCTAATGTACTCAATTGAGTGGTGGTAGCATGAGTAGGTGCACGAGGTGTTTAGTAGTGATTTCAGACAACTCCGGAGCAGTTCTTAGCACGTTCGAGGACGAACGTATGTTTAAGTGGGAGAGAATGTAACGACCCGACCGGTCGTTTTGAGCTCTAGCGCGTCATTCAGTGGTTTGAGGCTATGAGCAGCTTTATTTCAGGTGTTATGACTTATAGGTGTGGTCGGAATTGAATTTCGGAAAGTTTAGAGTCAATTTGGAAAGAAAATTCTCATTTCAAAAGCCTTAAGTTGGAAGAATCGACTAAGATTAGATTTTGAGTAAACGACCTCAGAATCGGGATTTGAACTGATAATTTATGGAAACTGATCAATAAGTTAAAGTTACTAACTTTTGAAGTTGTGAAGAAAATCCTCTCAAGAAAATGCCTCCTTACGAAGTCTAGGTCTTAAAAATGGAATAAAATGAGCTAATCTCAAAGCCCTTCCTTTTTTTGCCCAACTGTAGATATCGCAATTGCAAAACATTCTTCACAATTGTGTAGCTCGTAAATGCGAACCAATTGTCACAAATGTGAAATTCCTCCTAAGCCTACACAATCGCAAATGCCACGGGACGTTCGCAGTAGCAGGTTTCACAATTGTGAACCTCAACATCAGCGATTACGACACTATGCTCCCCCTGATCCTCGCAAATGCAAGGTGACATTCGCAAATGCAAACCTCACATTTGTGAGCTGGTCATCACAAATGAGACAATAACAGCACCATCAGTAACAACACCTCCAAAAATGTTTGAAACCACATCGAACTGGCCTTTGGCCCCTTGGCTCTAATCCAAAAATCCAAACAAGTATATAAACCTTACACGAACTCGCTCATAAGCTTAAAACATCACAATAACATCAAAAATCATAAATCAACCATCAAACCAACGATTCAATAGTTCATAAATTCAAATATTCCAACTTCCAACTATAAGCATCGAAATAGCCTCGGGTCACCCGGGGCTCAAACCAAACATACATCTGATCCAAAATCATCCTACGAACCAACCAGAATCGTCAAAACACCGCTCCAAGGTCGTTTACCAAGAATGTTGGTCATGATCAACTCCAACAATATAAAGGCTCTAAAATTAGAATTTCTCTTTTAAAACACATATAAACATTTTAGAAGTCAAAAAGAACCATGCACACAAGTCAAAATATCAAATGAAGTTATTCAAGGCCTTAAATCATGAAACTAAAAGTTAGAGCTCAAAATGATCTATCGGATCTTTATAGGTTCTCAAGAATCCCTAGAGACCGGTGGAACTCACTCAGGATTCAAGACAGAAATACTTTTTTTACTTTCCAAGATTTTGCTTTCAACGTCAGAATCGTACATCAAGTTTCTTATGGAGAAACAGGCCAGAGACAAGAAAAGATCCGAAGGCAACTCTTCAAAATGAAGTATGTCTCATTTGAGAAAAATGACATTGATAATCATTTTCATAAACAGCAAAAATATACTTTGAGATAGGCAGAGATATTATTCTAAAGCAAGCCTTTGTCTCCACTCTTTCCAAATTTTTAGCAGGTTGAACCATGATCATCATTGAAGAAAAGTTCCAGTCAATAATAGTCCCACAAGTCGCCTACATTAGGAAAGTGATTTTTGTCGCACTCAAGGATATTTGTACAAAATGCTCTGCCCTAAAATAAATTATCCAAAATAATCTAGTGGTTGATAAATCTTGTCGTGGAACCGATTTGATCACCGGATCACAATGTTCCTGCCACGCGCCTAAATGACGAAAAGGATTCAGAAGGTTCAAATGGACATGAATTCTATATGGGAGGAAAATTTCCAGGAGACGCACAAAATTTTAAGGAGACTAGGAAATTTTCAAAAAAAAACAACGCGGTTCTATATTTGCAACAAGATTCGACATTTTGCAAGAAATTGCCCCCAATGAAAATCTATTAAATTTATTTTAGAAATCAAAGATTACACAAGTATCCACCTCGGAGAACAAGAGGACCTTGAATCCATATTCTTAATGGATGATGAACCCACTGAAGAAACTTTATTCTTGCTTGATATATGTGAAGATTACGATGATGTCCATTACCAAATTACAGAACCAACAGCGAAAGTCCAAGAGGAGATCAACCCTCTCCTATTTAGTCCCTCAGGTGGAACTCAAATTTTACCCATCTAAATGAGATAAACCAACTCAACTCATTGTTGACACCAGGGCTACTTGTTCACTTATAAATATAGTAGTTCTCCCTGAAGAGCAATGGTGCCGCATTTCAAAAATTTTAACACTGCATGAAATGGAATCCTAACTACCATAATTATCACAAAACACCCTATCACGATTTATTTTTTCCCAAGATTGAAATTTAATGTCATAATACATAAACAAGCCCTCAAATTTGACCTCAGCTATCATGTAGGCACTTCAAATTGTATAGAGTTTAACACGTAAACAAAAATTTTGACGTGGTACATAAATTTTGGACGTGTCTAGATTATCATTTTTTAAGTTGTACTGTTGAACTAACAAACTGGAGAAAAGTTGAGGTGCCTGCTTGTGAACACCTAATGTTGGAGGGCATACTTGCCAGCTAAGGCCAAGTTTGAGGACTTGTTTATGTATTATGCCAATTCAGAGACAAGCTAATAGGGTCTGATGTACCAGGAAAAGATCTTATTGTGGGATTTGATATTTTCATACAGCTAAAAGATCAGCACCAGATCAGGGTAAAAGGGATAATATTAAAGAAGTAGTTTAAACCCTATTAAGAGATCCAAGGCTATTCCATATCACCAATGACGAACAGAGGAGATTGAACAACACCTTGTTGAGCATTCATGTGTAGAATTCCACAAGGATTTTATGAAGAAAGGCTTGAGCCTGACAAGGAAGAACAAATAGTTTTTATCAAGCTCCCTTTCAAGAAGAATGAAAATATCAACAAAACAAAAGTAGTCGCTCAGACATGAACCCTGATCATCTTCAGCTTGTAAAATAGGAGCATGAAGAACTCTTGGAGTTTGATTTGATCGAGCCAACAGATTCACAATGGGCGTGAGAAGAATTTTAAATCAACAAACGTCACGGCTCAAAATTTCACCAAGTCATGATGCCACCTAACCCAACCCCTAAGTAACTCCACTAACATAAAACCTTCTCAATACCAAATCGAAAATCATTGATTAATACAGAAATAAAAATACACTTTATATAAATACCCCAAGATCTGGAAGTACAATTTATGAGCTACTATGATTTGGAATTTACAAAGTTAGCAAGAAGAACTACATCATCTGTTTGGAAGTTACATAAATAAAAATACAAATCCTATACTATAATGAACAAGATGATAGTAGATGACTGGAACGTTGTAGTCTTTAATGCTCTACCTCGAACCCCACAGCTACTTAGCTCCAAATATCTACACGCAAGGTGCAAAAATGTAGTATGAGTATAACCAACCACATTTACTCAGTAAGTATCTTGACTAACCTCGGTGAAGCAGTGACAAGATTTTTAAGTCAAAAGATACTTACTTACTATACTTGTGTAGTTTATAAGCATAGAAATAGCAAGAGAAATAACAATAGTAATAACATGAATATTGGCAGAAAAATAGTAAATGGATTCAAATAAGAAGTAATAAACACATTTTTCGAATAAATTTAACCAAACATTCCACAATAGATCAAGTCAATGGCTATAAAATGATATTCAAAAGTAACATATCTAAAACAAAAAGGAGGACGACATTACAAGGCAAATACCAAAATTCATATCATATACGTTGGGGAGCCAACTCGATCCCAAACACAAAGTTATTATGGTGGAAACCCATTCCCATCATAATATATTATGTGGCGTTCACCTGATCCAACATACCAATTCATATGAGAACACCGAACGAGCAACCAAGTATGGAAAAATCCACATCATAACATAAAATAGGGCAAATACGCTTAATTCATTAAGGAAAAATTAACACAAACAAGAAGTTATAGGCAATCCAATATCCTAAAGCTAGAATCACACATATATCCCAATAAGGATTCCAACACATGAAAAATTAAGTAGTCACACGATCCAACATAGCACAGGAGAATAATTCATGAAACAAGCAAAGACATAGAGCAAGTAAAGGTATGAAACAAGTAATTGCATGTGATAAGTAGAGATATGTAACAAATAAAGGCATGTGAAAAGTAAAGGCGTGTAACAAGTGGAGGCATGAAATAAATGAAGGCATGAAACAAACATGATAGAAAAACATAAATTTGACAATAGCAAACAAGATAGTAAACATGGATGCGGTTCATTAACAAGTACTATGCATACGTAAGAAAATGTCTCAAAAGCATACGAAGATGAGTATATGTAGGTTGCATAAATTCATTTATATCTGTATGTTTCACATGTCAATGGCTCAATACAACAAATCACAGCACTATTGCAGCGGTAACCCCATCCGGCCATAGCATTATTATAGTCGTGTAAATCGATCATATGGCCATACTATGCTGTGTGCACTAAGTACCATATAATATTATGCAGCGAGCACCCGATCCCATCATATCAATTAGCATAAAAATAATAACAATCCAACAATGTAACTGTAACAAACAATGTGGAGGCATATATTAACATCAACTAACAAGGTAGAAGGCACATTCGTAACGATAACAAACAAGGTAAAAGGCACAAGTGTAACAATAATAATCAAGGTAGTAGAAAAATATGTAACAGTAATGAACCAAGTAAAAAGCATAGATGTAACAGTAACAAATTAAGTAGTTAACATAGATGTAACAGTAACAAACAAGATAAGAAGACATGTGGAAGCAACCAAGGTAAAGTGCATGTGTGTATCTAAGAAATGAATAAATATAAAGTAAATTCCAACTCTCATCCTCTCCGCAAAGAGACAATCCAACGTACCAATCTCATATCAAACCCCACGAAAATATATGCCGTGCCAATGTCATAGAAACCGCACGAAAATACCCATCCTGCAAAATATTGCCCTAAGGCCCCAATAATGATCTTTACTATGAATAAAGAAGCTCAAGTAGCATAAGATAAAATGTATAGATATGTGGTCATGATATAAGGCATGACCACAATCAAATCAAGTATATCGACAAATTTCAAGAATAGCCCTTCATGCTCATTTGAGATGTCATACATTTAAACATGATTTATAGCATGAATAATTATATTCATATGGTTTTAGAAGCATATGAAATATCAGTCAAGAAGATCGCAAAGTTCAACAAGAAACAAAGAAGTATATAATCTACCACGAGCATGGATAACCCTAGCACATGCATATATGATTGTCACCTTGCATATGTATCACTCTCACATATAGCAAACAATGCCATTTATTAGGAAGAACTCCCTCAAACTAAAGCTACAAGACTCTTACTTATTTTGAAACAAGTTCATTAACCCAATATTATTTTCTTTAGAAATACTCCTCAAAATGATCAAAATCTAGTCAAATATCATCTAAGGAAGTCAAATACTGCTAAAGTAAATACCCCAAATCAATAAGGATTCAATCTTTGATGAAATCCCAAATACCAACAAAAAGTCAACCTAGACTCACATGGTCTAAATCTGAAATCGAGACAAAATCCCGATAACCATAACCTAACGAGTTCAAATATGTAACAGGTTCCAAGATCTTACCTCAAATTGAGGTCAAAATCCCCATAATTAGCTCTCTTAAGTTCAAATCCAAAATCCAAAATCCCACTTCCTACACCTCAAAATTCTAGATATGGGGATGAAAGTCTATGTAGAATCATGGAAATTAATCAAAAATAAGTTAATGTTACTAACTTATGATGTTGGAACAAAATTATCTTCAAATCTTGCCTATACACGAAGTCTAGATCTCCAAAATGGGAGGAAATGAGCCAAAACATGAAACCCTTTTATTTACCAGTTGCAGATGTTGCAGGTGCGAAAAAAGTACCCCAAAAGCAAGACCGGGAAAGAGACAAAGAAGTTCGTGGATGCAAATAGGAGTTGGTGAAAATGTTGCATAAGCAACGAGTCTTCCGCAGAAGCAGCCATCGCATTTGCGGGCCAATCATCATAGATGCATCATTCCCCCTTAGCTGAGCCCCTCGCAAATACGAGCCAATGTCCACAACTAAGATCCCACACTTGCGCTCAGCTCTCCACAGAAGCGAAAATTCATGAGCTCTCCAAAAATTGCAGATGCTATCCAAACTCCCGCGGATGTGAGCTCACACATGTGCACCAGACCATCGCAAGTGTGATATCTACAGTACCGGCAATGACAACATTTGCCTGCCAAAATAGCACGAAACTAATCTGAAACTCACCCCGAGCCCCTCGGGCCTCACTCCAAACACTCAAACAAGTACGATAACCTTATAAGAACGCATTAGTAAGCTAAAATCATCAAAATAATATCTACAATAAAGAATCAAGCATCAAAACTCAAAAATTCAAGTGTTTATGAACTCAAATATCTAACATTCAACTAGCAGCGCCGAAATGACATTGGTCACCCGAGACCCGAACAAAATATATGTACAATTCCAAAATCAAAATACGAAGCTAACAAAACCATCAAATCATCAATCCAGAGTCGTTTACATAAAATTCAAATATTGGTCAACTCCAACAACGTAAAGCTTTGAAAATGAAAATACTTCTTCCATAGCTCTCCCAAACCTCTTGGAATGCAATACCACGTACCTTTCAACATGTGTACGACGGAGTTAAGGTCCAAGAACGTGCTTGAAAGTGAGAAAAATAAACTGTAATAAATTTTAAAGGTCCAGGTATAGATATGCGTTGAATAAAAGTTAAGGTGAACGGGACTGGGAAAAGAAATGGGATAATTGGACAAATAAA
This sequence comes from Nicotiana paniculata, assembly GCA_005239505.1. Classification (NCBI taxonomy): domain Eukaryota; kingdom Viridiplantae; phylum Streptophyta; class Magnoliopsida; order Solanales; family Solanaceae; genus Nicotiana; species Nicotiana paniculata. Next base: position 90,848 of record ML331866.1, read on the forward strand.
TAAGTTGCTTGCTTACTTGTCCTACTTGCTTGAGATTCTTTCTTACTCCTCCTACTTGTTTTAGCTACTTGACACATGTCTTAACCATTAAATAAGGGTGAGGCGCGTGTTTAAAAATAGAATAAGAACCAGCATGTAACATCCATTAAGCAAGTAGGTGACAAGTAGGTGTATCACCTAATTGCTTAAAAGGGAAGGCCGCATTTTTTGTAAAATAAAACAAGGGGGTGGGTAGGCCAAAGGGACCCTTTAAAGGGGCTAATTATCCTATTTATATCTCACTTTATTTAAGCAACCATCACTCCCAAAGGAAACCATTGAAGCTCTCCCTAAAGATGGCCATTCCAAGCTCCCTCAAGCCCTGAGTGATTTTCTTTTCTTTTCAGGTTCTAGTTTGAGGAAAATCCTAAGAGTTGAAGAACCTAAGTTAAGAGCTGAGCTCTTCACCTAGTAGTTAAGTATACTTCCCTCTTTCAATCCTTTTTTTCTACTGAAGAGGTAGAGAAACTCTTTCCATAATAGTATGAACTTATGAGACGGTGATCGAAAGTCGTGAGTTCGAGTTGTTCAACTTGTAGTAGACTATTTTGGATTATTTTGTGGGATGTTTCGTACTGTTATTGGGTTGTCTATTATTCTACTGTTATTATGGAATTTTGGAGGAGAAAGGTCATGGAGAAATACCATATATTGGTGGAGTGGCGGGCTGGTCGTTCGTCGTTATATTTTCACGTTATTTGACACTAGTATGGTTATCGCAAAATTTTCTAAAGAAAAGCTTAATGAAACGTCTCATCGTAAATACTCAATTCATGATATCATCTAGGGTTTATATGTTTACCTTTGACATTATTGTGTTGGTTGATGTTCCATAGTAGATGTATTTAGTTTTGATTCACTCTGAACATAAATGTACTGGAAGTAACATCCATAATATTATTCAGCAAGTTAACGACCTTACGTCATTCTGAATAGTTTGCCACTGAATTGGGAATATTGTATTAGATTCCAATCTTTCCCAATTTCTCTCTATTTTTCTTCCCCATTCCACCCAATTCAATAAATGATATAGTCCTGTCCAAAATTAATCGCCATGTGTGACAAGAAAGTAATCTCTCCACCAAGTCCTAAAAGGTGTAAAAGCCAAGTGTATCAAAATTTGAAAGATCCTGAACGGCTTCTCGTGTCTATAATATATTTTTTTCCTGAAGAAATCGAAAGAGTTCTGTTATTAGACGTCAAATGGATCATGGGCAGTAGCTGAATGGTAGTACCTAGTATTGAAGCTTTGAATTTAAAATTGATGTTATGCTATTAGTTAAGATCTTAAACTATATTGACGTCCATTAAAAAGTTTTGAAGCTTTGATGTTAGGGCATGAGAAAATTGGGACTTTAATCGAGTAATTGAAGGGGCAATTGTGGTCCGATTTTGGTGTTCTTGGTATGTATAGATTCGTGGGAGGATGAGGATTCTTGTGATGTAAATTTTATAGAATTCCGAGACGTGGGCCCGGGGCTCAGGTTTTGCCAATTTCGAGAATTGTGTCTAAAATTGATAATTTCCGTTTGAGCCTTGTTCATTTAGCGTATATTGATGATGTTAATCTGATTTTGATAGACTCATATCATTTGGGAGCCGATTCGAGCGGAAAGAGTATTGCGGAGTAGCTTTCCGAGCTGTTTTGAGGTAAGTAACGATTGTAACTCTAAACCTAAGGGTATGAAACTCTGGCATTTTATATTGCTTTGGTAAATGAGGTGACGCACATGCTAGGTGACGAGCGTGTGGGCGTGCACCGATAGGGATTATGACTTGGCCCGTCTCGTAGCAACTATTAAGTCGCGCATTCGATTTGAAACCTTACGATATCCTGTATTTTAGGAATTTATACTTGTTTATGGGCTGTGAGCCATGTTTGGGGCCTTGTGCCGACCTGTTTAGGCCCTCAGAGGTACTTTTACACTATCCTGATAGAACAATTGTGAACTCAGTCATGTTTTCTACTTGTTGTTCTTTTCACTGTTATCACACGGTTTTGAAACTCTGAGAGGTATTTTGGACTGAGTCCCGTGAGTTGAGATGAATTGACCAAGTGTCTTGTGAGGATGACTGAGTGAGGCCGAGAGCCGAGTATGTGAGGATATCCATGGATCGGACTGCATGCCACAGCAATATATATATTACGTATGGATCGGGCTGCACACCGCAGCAGTATATATGTTATATATGGATCGGGTTGCACGCCGCAGCAATACATATATTGGCTCGGGCTACACGCCGCAGCAATATAGCGCTCGGGCTGTAGGAGCCCCTCCGTAGTATGTACCCCCCCCCACTGGTCGCAGTCGACTATTATATGGATCGGGTTGCACGCCGCAGTGTATATTATATGGATCGGGTTGCACATCGCAGAACGGGTTGCCCGCCGCAGCAGTTGTGTGTATTCATGGTACTTGCTGAGTACGAGTGTTTAAGTGATAGCATGAGACTATGATAGAAGAGTCACGAGTGACTGAGAGGCTTGCCCGAGAGGCTTTATTGTGAGTGATATTGTGCCCGAGGGGCCTATATTTTTATGAAACTACTGTTTTCACTCTTCTTTACACTGAGCCTCTGATGATAATGTTGGACAAATGTTTGTATACGAGATTTTAAATGGAAACTTGAATTTTATGAAATATTCGGAAATGTAGATTCCTGACTTAATTTACTTATTTCCACAGTTACGTATTATATGGATTTACATGATTTATAAATGCTCGTCACTACACTCAAGTTTTTAGTTACTTTGTTACTTACTGAGTTGGCGTACTCATGTTACTCTCTGCGCCTCTACGCGCAGATCCAGGTACCGGACAATCTCACTAGTTGATTTTCGGACGTGCTTGGAGTTGTTCGAGGATCGAGGTAGCTTCTCAGCGTCTCCAGCTCACCTCCTCTTCTTTCCTCAATTCAAAGTTTTTGTCTTTTGTACTTCAGGCTTTGTAGTAGCAAGTCACCTTATTGTACATTGTATTTATAGTCCTAGATACTCATGACAGTTGACTCCAGGTTTTGGAGTAGTGTATAAATTTTTTATCTCATTGTGCTGTTTAAAATCTGATAGTTTTGGGAAATTATGAAATATTATGATAGTCTGTAATGGTTGGCTAGCCTAGTTCCATGATAGGCGCCATCACGACCGGCTTAGGATTCGGGGTCGTGACAAGTTGGTATCAGAGCCTAGGTTACATAGGACTCAACGGTCATGAGCAGGTTTAGTAGAGTCTTTTGGATCGATACGGAGACGTCTGTACTTATCTTCGAGAGGCTGCAGAACCCTTAGGAACACTCTCATTTTTCTTGAATTCTGTCGTGCCATTTTGTTGATTCTGGAAATCTAAACTTCTGTTGTTTCATTCTCTCATAGATGGTGAGGACTCGCGCTACCGATCAGGGTGATCAGCCACCAGCTAGACCAGTGAGGGGTCGAGGCCGTGGTAGAGGTAAGGGTTAGCCCGTGCAGCAGCCAGGGTAGTACCAGTTGATCCCCCTACTATTCAGGAGCAGATCCCCGCCACAGATACTCCAACGGTACAGACTCAGGAACCGGCAGTTCCTATTGTTATTCCGGGTCTTCAGGAGACCTTGGCCCAGATCTTGACAGTATGTACCACCCTTGCTCAGGCAGTTTTTGCATCTTCCACTACCGCTACTTCTCAGGCCGGGGGAGGCAGTCAGACTCCAGTTACTCGGACAACTGAGCAGGTTATCAGACACCGGGGGCGGTTCCAGCCCAGCCGATTGCTCCAGTTCAGGACTTCATGGTTCCAGTTATGCCAGATGATGAGCAGCGTAGGCTGGAGAGATTTAGTAGACTTCAGCCTCCGACATTCAGTGGTGCTGAGGGAGAGAATGCCCAGGGTTTTCTGGATAACTGTTAGAGGATGCTTCGTACTGATGGGATTCTGGAGACCAGTGGGGTCTCGTTTGCTACTTTTCAGTTTTCTGGTGCTGCTTTCACTTGGTGGGAGTCTTTTGAGAGGCGTAGCCTGTTGGTTCAGCACCCCTCACCTGGCAGCAGTTCTTCATTATATTCTTGGAGAAGTATGTAACCCAGTCTCATAGGGAGGAGCAGCACAGGCATTTTGAGCAGCTGCGTCAGGGGGAGCTATCAGTGACGCAGTATGAGATGCGGTTTTCGGAGTTGGCTCGTCATGCCACCGAGTTGGTCCCTACTGATAGGGAGAGGATTCGGAGGTTCGTGGATGGCCTCACTTATCAGCTCCGCCTTTTCATGACTCGGGAGAGAGTATCAGGTGCTACTTTCGAGCAAGTTGTTGATATTGCTCGAGATATTGAGTCGGTTCACCGCCAGGAGCAGGAAGAGAGGGAGGCCAATAGGCCTCGTGGATCAGGTGGTTCTAGTGGTGCTCCTTCTAGGGGTAGTTTTAGCATGGTAGAGTTCGTTCATTTAGGCCTCCTCAGTCAGTCCACCCAGCCCATAGTGGTGCATCTTTGGGCCATGGTCCCCGTGGTTCTCAACCAGGCTGTTCTTCATTCGATGCCCTTCCATCCCAAAGTGCAACTCGAGCACCATCAGTTGAGGGTTCCTCTATGCATGGTTCTTCTGGTGGCCATTCTGGTGCCAGGGGTTCCTTTCAGTCCCCGTCTCCAGCTCTAGGGAGTTGTTATAAGTGTGGAGAGTTCGGACATATGAAGAGGCAGTGTTCCCATCTTCTTAGAGGTCCATCTCAGCTGAGGAGCCAGCCTTTGACTTCAGCTCCAGTTACTTCACCACCCACCCAGGCAGCCAGGGGTGGTAGTCAGTCAGCTAACGGCCGCCCTAGAGGGAGAGGTCGAACAGGTGGAGGTCAGGCCCGTATATATGCGTTTCCAGCCAGGCCAGATGATATGGCCTCCGAAGCAGTGATCGCAGGTATTGTTTTAGTTTGTCGCCGAGATGCTTTTGCTTTATTTTACCCTGGTTCTACAAATTCCTATGTTTCATCATATTTTTTCCATTTTCTGGATATGCCCCGTGAGTCTTTAGTTACGTCTGTTCATGTGTCGACTCCAGTGGGAGATACGATTGTCGTGGACCGTGTGTATCGGTCGTGTGTGGTATCTATTGAGGGTCTAAAGACCCAAGTGGACCTACTGTCGCGCCTCCTTTCTTCCCTCGCCCCCCCCCCCCCCCCCCC